>JASDQU010689636.1:4413-20612 GCA_032191745.1 Picea mariana | reverse complement strand
ATACCCTTTTGGAACGTTTCCATGTGATAGCTGGGATGGAAGCACTTTGCTTTTAGGTTCAGCGCTTTTCTTCCTGCTGGCTTTACGAATCACCCGCCAAATGAACGGACGGTGCGAACCAGTTGAATGAAGCCTTTTGCCCAGCCCGACAGAAAGAAGCAGCCTTCAGCCTAGATCCTTGTCTTCCATGCTCTGAAGTTAGAAGCACCATCTAACTTGTTTTCTAACTTCATAGAGTAATTCATGCTTTCTTTGACTTGGTCAACCCTATATTTGACCAAAAACTCAAACTTGACGTCTTAGCTTGCTGAGAGTACCAGGAGATGCGCTAGGCTAGGGCGCACTGATCTATCTAGAAATTAGGTCAATCCCTTCACTTAAGGTGCCTCAATGAGAGGATTAGGGTTTCTGCAACTGTACCTGCTAGTAACCCTAGTGACAGTGCTTTAGTAACTGCTCCTACTAGAAACCCTAGCGACAATTCTTCAATGAGGTTAATATCCTTATGGTTATGCTTCCTTCCAATGGTTAGACTGAACGAAGGAGGTGTGGGCCCATAACCTATTAGAATATAATGGATGTGCTCGTTTAACCATAGACAATATCACTATTGTCACCCAACCATAGGCTAAAGCCACCCCCGAGCACCTTAACCTTGACAGAGAATCATTCTGGAAGCAAACCCTAGGCTAGATAGCCAAACAAGATATCGTACCTCTCTCCAAGGATAGCGCACCAAACAAGAGTAACAAGAGCTGATCAGAGAGTCCAAACCATAACCAAGGGAGAGTCCAAGCCAAAATTGAAATATGCTAGCTGCAACAGCTACAACGACAACTCTCCTCCACACTTGCGCACAAACTGACCAACTGCAGTGTGCACAAGTGCTTCTTATGCAGTGCGCACAAGTGCTTCTTCAACAGTTATGAGAATGCCTGCCAGAATGAAGACTGGCCTCCTGTATTTATACTAAAACTGGCAAATTGCCTTGGCCGACTTCTCATTCCGGGTGCCTATTTACTTAGTATATAATATTTCCTTTAGCCGACTTCTTCTCTTGGAGGCTAATAACCTAATACAAATTATCCTCTTGAGCCGACTTGTCTACTAGGGTTATTAGCCAACCAATTAGGGTTTCTTCTTGCTTCCCGGAATATTCTATTCTCGTCAGGTTTACACGTGAAGGTAAATACCTCCCGCAAATACCATAATAGCAACACTCTTAAGATTGATTATTGAAATAAATTCCAAAGTTGGCTGAATTTTTGGATGGTGTAATCGTGATTTTGGTTTTATTAATATTCGTTGTCAAACCAAACCTAATGCATAATTCTTGAAGGGTACTCCATTGTTTTTCAAGGTTTAAAAGATGTTTGGTCAAGAGGACAATGTCATCAACATATAAAAGTATAATAATGGTGTAATAGTGAATGTTGATGCCTTTGCACCTAACCTCTTCTAAGTACTTTTTGAAATAACCAATATCAATTCCAAAAATGTAGGGGATAAAAGACAACCTTGTTTAACTTCAATATTGAAATTAATATCCTCCAACCTTTGACTAGTTTTAAGCTTGAAAGTGACTTGTTTGTATAATCTATAAAGAACAAACCTCCGTTGAAAGAAAATTCCCAAGTCTTCAATGCAATGTACAAGGTTTTGTCCATAAGGTCTAGCTTGGGTGGTTAAGATGAGAAGTTGTTATCCTCCCTACCTAGGTTTAAATCACTTGTAACATGTTTTCCCCTCGTGAGTTGATTGATATTGGCAAAGTATGAAAATATCAGTCTCGCTTAAGTGATAGAGAGTTGGATGAAGTGTTCCAAATACTTAAAATCAGTGGGCTAGCTCAAGTGGTTGATTGTTTTGAGCTTCGTGTAAGAAGTATTGGAGTTGATCCCCCAGGTTGGTTACCTTTGTTGCATGCCTCACTTACTGTCCTACCAAGTCAGGCATCATACTATGATCTAGATTTATGAGCGGAATGAAATAAATAACATACTGAATACAATAACACAGAGATACAAACAATAACAATAGATATCCCGTGAACAATAAATTCTATTGAATAAATAAAATAGGTTGAAACTGTAAAACTGCAAAACTGAAAACAACTTGCTTGAATGGTGGTAGCTATCTCTGAGAAGAGATGTGGTTGCTACATGCATTTGTCTGAGAATAATGTTCACAATGAGGCTCCAGAGGCCTTTTTAACATTACTCATGAATGCCAAAACCCTAGACATCCAAAAACCTAACCCCAGAAGATGAAACACAAGAAGTTATGTGGGCCCCGATGGGTAAGTTGGTACCTCAACTTCCCGAGGTCATAACTTTTGCATACAACCTCCGTTTTAGATGCGTGATAGCCTGTTGGAAAGGTATTTTTGAGAAATACACATTATTCCATTAAAATCACTTCATTTATAGTTTGACCGAGGCAAGCCAAAAAAACATTGTTTAGGGCCCCAAAATGGCCCTGGAAGTACATAAAGATGTACTGACATGAAAAATTCCAAAATAATCCATTTGGATTAGGTGGGAAGCCACCAATCACCACCTGGAAGTTGTGTAGGGCTTCAGACAACCCCAAAAGTGTAGAACCCACAATTACAAAGAATTATAAAAGAATGTGTTGAACTAAAAACTGGCAAGAGGAGCCAGTTGGAATAGGTGGGTGACCACCAATATCCACCTGGATCAGTCCTCCCCCCTTAGGAATCAATGGTCTCCATTGGGTTGAGTGCCCCCGTCAGGTGAGGAAATTTCTGCTGAATTTGGCTCTAGGTGAGCCACTTTCCTTGGTGCAGGAGTTGCCTTACCTTGACAACCCGATAAAGTTGGATCCTTTGCTGGCGAGTGCTCTTGACGTATGTGTCCACTATCTGATCAGTGGATGCTTGTTCCATGCAATAATGGTTGAGCTCTGTTGGTGTCAACTGTTCTGCGATCTCCAAGGTGTCCAATAATGGTGGAAAATATGGTCGGAGGAGGTCCACATTGAACACTAGGTGCAAGCCAAGGAAGGGGAGAGTGTTGGGCTCAAAAGCATTGTCAACCACAACCTTGGTGATAGTGTAAGGCCCATATTGAAGTGGACAGAGCTTCCAATGGGGCCCTGTAAGGTGTTCTTTCTACAAATGTAACCAGGCCTTGTCTCCCACTTGAAATTTGTGCGGTACCTAGTGTTGATCATGGCACTCCTTGTACTTAGCATTGGATTTCTACAAAATCTCATGGACCTGTTGGTAGATGTGATGAATCCACTCAATGAATCTGGTGGCTTTGTCGGCCTCAGACTGAACATGGGAGGAATCTGTCTGTATATTTACAAGAGGTAGTGAAACATCAATGGGACCCAAGGGTTGGAATCCCAACCCCATCTGAAAGGGGCTATGGCCGATGGAGCTATGGAGAGCCTTGTTGTAGCTATCCTGAACATAGGGAGGACTCTCATCCCATGTGCATGAATGCTTAGATTTATGCATGTACAGAATGTGCACAATCATCTGATTGAAAACCTTTGTTTGGCCATCGGTTTGAGGGTGGAAGGCAGTGGATTTAGTGAGCTTGGTGTCCAATAGTGACCAGAGACTCGACCAAAATGTGCTGAGGAACATGCTGTCCCAATCAAAGATGATGGTCTGTGGTATCCCAAAATGGACCCACACTCGTTCGAAGAAGAGCTTGGCAGTATCTGTCGCTGTGATGCTCTTGTTGCAAGCTGTGAGAATGGCCATCTTCGAAAACTGATCAACCAACACAAATACACAATCATTGCCTTGCTTGGTGGATGGAAGACCAAACATATAATCCATCGAGATATATTCCCAAGGCCTCTCGAGAGTAGGAAGAGGGGTGTATAGTCCTTGCTTCTTGATGGCTGGCTTGGAAATGCAACAGGCAATGCAAGATCTGATATACTTGATGACGTCTTGTCGAAGTTTTGGCTAATAAAAATGTTTCTATAGAACGACCACAGTTTTCTCCATGCCAAAATGTCCTACCATCAGATTGTAGTGAGCCTCCCAAATCAGCTTTGCACGCTTGCTTGTAGGAACACAGAGATGGCCCAGATGGCATAACAGTCCATCCTGAATGTGAAAACTTGCTGAATATGTTGCATGTGCTCCTCTCAAGTTCTGCTGAAGATGAGGATGTCATCCAGATATACCACCACAAAAGAGTTGGTGAAGGGTCTCAATACATGATCCATCAACCTCATGAAAGTTGTTGGTGCATTTGTTAGGCCAAAGGGCACGACCAACCATTCAAAGAGACCTTCTTTATATTTGAAAGTTGTCTTCCATACATTAGTCAGTTCGATGGGAACCTGGTGGTAGCCAGAATTTAGGTCAATCTTGCTGAAGAACTTTCCCCCCTTGAGTTAGTGAAGATGGTCATCAATTCGGGGAATTGGGTATCAGTTCATGACTGTGATTTTGTTTTATGCTTTGTAATCAATGCAGAGCCACCAAGTCCTGTCTTTCTTCTGCACTAGTAGAATCAGGCTTCCGCAAGGGGAGGAGCTGGGTTTGATGTGGCCCTTTTGAAGCAGCTCTTGGATTTGATGCTTGATTTCGTCATTTTCCATCAGCGAGTAGCAATAAACTAGTCCATTAGGCAGAGGTGCACTGAGGGTTATATCAATTGGATGCTTGAGTTGGCAGTGTGTTGCTACCTCGGTGGGTGAGGAGAAGATCTCTCTGTACTCTTCCACAATTCTGTCCACTTTCTTCTGCTACAAAGAGAGGCTCTGTGTAGAGGTCATGGATGTGGCAACGACCTTCTGCTTACTATGAGCATGAATCACAAAGAAGACAAACTTCCCAGTCTGTGAAATGACCTTATTTCATTGCTTAGCAGAGATTAAAGATATAGTGGTAGGCGACACTACCTTTAGTATCCTGTATAGTTGTCTCCCCAAAGTAATAATAACACCGGGGGGTCTAGACTCATACACATCATGCCGCTTACACAAATATGGTTGTCCTAAAAGAACATCACAAACTTCAAGGGGAAAAATATCACACAATACCTCATCTTTGAAGGGCTTGATCCCGTAGGGAAGACGACACTGTTGGATGACATGAAGATCTATTCCTTGGCGAAGCCAACCGATGGTGTAGGGCTGCAAGTGCGATGTCATGGATAGGTCCAACCGCTTGTTGACCTCTACTGAGATTAGGTTCTTCTGATTGCCTCTATCGACAATGAAATGAAGCGAAGCCCCATTTACCCACATCTGTGAGTGAAAGAGGCGTTCCCCTTCCTCTTGTTCTTCTGGTTTGGTTGGATGGACTTTGGTGGTAGCAACATTGGCGCTGGGTTCGAAATTGATAATTTACTTCCCTCCTTCTGGATTTGATTCGGAGTCAGAATCTGCCTCAGAATCAGAAGCTTTTAGCTCGGCCACCAGTGACTGCTTGGAGCAACATTCTTTGGTGTTGTGCTAAGGGATTTTATGGTATTCACACCACTTTCCCTTGTCCTTCGACTTCTCATTACCTTCTTGTGTTGCGGCTTGGAATAGTTGTTCTAAGAGTGGCCATCTTTTCTCTGTCCCTTTTTTTGTGGGTTGGGGTTTCCTTTTCCCTACTTCGGCTGTGAGGAGTTTGAAAATCCAAACTCTCACCTCTTCTGCTTAAATTTCTGCTCAATCTTGACAACATATCTATAAGCCGTACCCAATGATGCGATGTCCAGAAAATCCATTTCTATTTGAATGTCTCTATGTAGATAGCCATGGTATTTGAGTACCAGATGTCGTTCAGAGTCTTTGATACCCAATTTGGTGCGCAGGGTATGGAAAATATTGGTGAAATATGGTACTATTTGGGCCCTTTTCTGACGCAGGGTGGTCCATCTTGTGTACTGGTCCTCGTAGCTTCCAACAAGGTAGTACTGCTCTTTAATGGCATCCCTGAAGGAATCCCTTGTGGGGGCGACCACAAATATTGCATATTCCTCTATGGCCCTTTTCTCAGAGTAAGTATCCCATTTGTCCTTAACATGCAGGGCGACCTTGAGGAGTGCAAAAGTAATCTTTTCCCTATTGAAAAAATTGTGGACCGAAAAAATACCCTTCGAGCAAATTCAACCATTTATCTACAACATTGAAATCTATCAGCTCTTCAAATAATGGAATATATAAATTTACTTGTACCTTGAAGGGGGTTGCATGGACGCTTGATGAAGATGCGTCTCCTGTGGGCAACCGTCAAAGGATCTGTGCAAAGTTATCCATCATTTCGTTCCTTTGTTGTGCAAGGGCTTCCTTGAGCAACAATTTAAATGGAGCTTCTACTCCATAATCTTTCTTCTCATCCCCCATGAGTTTTGGTCGGGCTCAGCATGGCTGATCTTGCAAAGGATTGACTGGTTCGAGTCCCAACTTCTTGTACCCAGATCTTGTTGGGGACATGCACGAAGAAAAACAAATGAAGAGCATGCCACTATGATACCACTGATCCGGATTTATGAGATGAAGAAAATAAATAACATATTGAATACAATAACACAGAGATTCAGAAAACAACAATAGATATCCAGTGAACAATAACTTCTATTGAATAAATAAAATAGGATGAAACCGTAAAACTGCAGAACTGAAAACAACTTGCTCGAATGGTGGTAGCTATCTCTGAGAAGAGATGAGGTTGCTACATGCATCTGTTTGAGTTGAATGATCACAATGAGGCTCCAAAGGCCTTTTTAATATTAATCATGAATTCTAAAACCCTATCAATCCAAAAACCTAACCCTAGGAGATGAAACACCATAAGTTATGTGGGCCCATATGGGTAAGTTGGTACCTCAACTTCCCGAGGTCATAACTTTTGCATATGACCTCCATTTTAGGCATGTGATAGCCCGTCGGAAAGGTCTTTTCGATAAATATACATTCTGCCATCAAAATTTGACTTGACTATGTCAAAAATTTGACTGTGGCAAGCCAAAAAAATACTGTTTAGGGTCCCAAAATGGCCCTAAAAGTACATAAAGATGTACTGACATGAAAAATTCCAAAATAAGCCAGTTGGATTAGGTGGGCAGCCACCAATCTCCACTTAGAATATGTGTAGGGATTCATACAACCCCGGAAGTGTAGAACCCACAATTACAAAGAATTACAAAAGAACGCGCTGAACTAAAAACTGTCAAGAGGAGCTAGTTGGAATATGTGGGTGGCCACCAATATCCACATGGATCATAATCAACGCTGACAAATTTGCACAAGGTACCATTTGTGAAATGGAGAGAAGTGCTTGAAGGTTTCTCTGTGAGGTTTTCCTTGGATTTATTTATTTTATTTATTTCCCCTAGGGACGATGTAGAAGGATTTTATGAAATCAACAAAGCAAACAAAAATATATTCTTTGTTGTTATGACAATTTCCATAATGATACTAAAAGTAAGGATTTGGTCAATTGTTGAGTGCTTGGATCAGAACCGAGCTTACCCTTTAGATCTAAGCTTATTTTCAACTAGCTAACCTCTAATTTTATTTTCCAAAATACTTTCGAAAAACTTGGGCAAGAAAGAGAAAATCATAATAGTTCTATAATTATAAGGATTGTTTTTGTCCCCAACTTTAGAGATGGGTAAGATGAAACTTTTTGTCCGTTGTTTAGAAAATCCTTGTTCTTAGAAATATATTAAACAATATCTCGAAGTGAGGGATAAGGATAGAGCCATCGATTTTAAGGATTTCAACTTGATAACCGTATATATATTTAACATTTCCTTTTGCAAGCTTTCTTATCCCTTCTTTAATGTCATATGAAGATAGCAATTTGATTTGAGTGTGTCAAGGGGCAATGCCATTGACCATATCTCCCATGTTGATAGGGTTAGAAATTACTTGTGGTAACAATTCCATTGTCTATGTCAATATGAGGCTTAATTATAGCTTTCCTAGGTAAAATTTGTTTCTATAATTGCTTAGTGTTACATTTACAAAGATATAACAGATTATCATGTCACTTGTTTATGACGATTCATTTTTTGTGTTTAGTCAAGTTCTTATATTATTTTACTTTTTTCACATTGTCCATCTATTATGTCTTGCAACTTTATAGTGCCATCTATTAATTTTTCAACATTTATGATTGATGGAGACTTGATGAGAGTGGTTATTAATGCAATTAGTTAAGGTGAGGGTGAAGGTATTACAAAGATCGGTAATTGAAGAGGTTGTGGGAGGTACTAGGAAAGCATTTTGGAAGTCTCTTAAAATTATATCAGGGACATTAACTGAGATGCTATCTCCAAATTTTCTTTGTTTATTAGCATGAAAGATCTCACTTTCCTTCTATTCCCTTAGTTCTAGAATGTGATTCTCTATTCCTACAATGCACTAGTCTCTAGCATGATTTGTTGCTTGATTATATTGTTCAAAACCTTATTTCCATCAGTTCCATCATAGGGTTGAATTCATGAMACTACGATGGAATTCAACTACCTCTCATTCATAGCTCTTCAACCCCCATTGCACTTCTTAAGCTTGTACAACACACAACATTTGTTGTAACAGTGGCATTGTGCCATCTCTACCCTAGATCTAAACGAAAGCCTAATAATACCAAATATCTTGTAAATCGAGAGAGAAATGCCCATAACTGGCATACACCACCTTACTTAAATGATTTTCTTTTCAAGCTCCATATTGAATACAAGGAGGACTATAACATCCTCATTTATAATCCCCATTTTAGCGATGTGTAATTGAATACAATGTACAGTCACATACCCAAATATGTAATTTGTAAACATTGTATATGATCATAATAATAAAATAAATGTGACATTGGTTGCAGGTGGACATGGACAGAGTAATTGGGGACTAAGTTTCCACAAGAGAGGGAAATGTCTGAGGGGTCCAAGGTGGAGGGGGATTAATCATGGCTATTAATTCCAACCCACTTTCCTAAAATTATTACTTTGAGTGAACCTTCTAATAATTTTCCTTTTGAGTGCATGAGATCCCAATCATTAAACATGTGTAAGAGGGGTTGGTGGGAAAAGTTACATCCCATAGTTATGAGAACATGATGGATGAGTACAATCAACCTTGGGAAATGTGAGTCAACTCTCATGGGTAAAAGAGAAATTTGAATGGCCTTTGTGCGCTGTTTTTTCATGCAGTTTGTGGAGAAACAAGAGAATGTGGAGCATTGGAGATTGAAGGAAGCCATTGTACGTGTTGTGGGTACATGGTTAGATCTCTTGTTGCATGAAGAAGCATGCTATTGGGCTTATATAAAGGGAGATTTCTGTGTGAGATATTTTCCCTTGAACAATGGGTTGTTTTGTTAGTGTTCTTAGGGAAACTAGCATCCTTGGAGTCCCCAACAATAGAGATTCCTAGCCAACCTTGTGTTGGAGTGTTGGAGGGAAGTGGGAAGGCATGAGGGATTGTGTTTAGTGAAGGGGGATCCCAATTCGTTGGGTTGTACAGGTTGAGGGTAAGAGAGTTGGTGGAATGTGATAACTATAGGAAAACTAGTTGGTTGTGGGGAGTGAATTGGGTTGTGAGAGACACCCTCTTTTGTGGAATCATAGCCCCAACTTGGGGGTGATTTGTTGCTGATATTTGGAACAACAAATATACATTTGGGAGGAATTTCTGTCCCCTACAGTCAATTGCTCAATTACTCTTAAAAGATAAGTGTTCTTATCTTTGTTTATCAATTTTATTCATGGGTTTTTATTGTTGTGTATGAACTCTGATTTTTAAGAAAATATATGCCACCATGTATGGGTTTTAATTGGCTGGATCATGTTTTAAAAATGTGTTAGATGCATGCCAAATATTGATTCATTGCATTTAGTTAATGCTATCGAAAAAAAAATTATGGGTTAGTAGTGGGGACACTACAAGGACCTACCATAATTTAGTATCATCTTGAGAAATTCCACATGCAACTTGCAAGGCTACCATCTCACAAATCATAAGGGTGTGCATAGGTGGGAGTTATATCCAAGAATGGGGGTGATGGAAGAGCCTTAATTTTATCTCCTTTAACGCCTAAATGAAAGCCATGTCTTAATTAGTGACAAGATTTCAATAGTATGCTTACAAGTCGTGGAAGGTGTATGTTGATACTTTGGTCGATTGAACCACCATTTAGCCTATTTACACCCCTTGTTGCTACTACACACCATAGTTAGCATGTGAGTCAACAACCATGTTTTGTCTTCTCATGACATGAAAAAAAATTGATTTTCTAAAATTATTGTATTAACAAGAAAATCATTTTGTATTCTCGAGAGAGCTTTATGTTATGAGGAGGGGTTTGGTGATATAGGGCTCATAGAATAACCATCAAGTCTCAAATGACTATAGCCTTTCTTACTCCTTTGTCTCTAACCACAATTAGGCCCCGTAGGATTTCTAGCACTTCCACCTCATTGTTTGTTGTGATTACTATACCCTAGGCAAACTCTATTACCTTTTGTCCCTCTGGGTCATAGAAGACCTCACACTTGCCACCCCTGGACATTGCAAGTTTTTAAATTACTTAAGTGAGATAATAAAAATTAAAATGCCTAGTAGTTAATCATGCATGAGTGTGAGTGTGATATAGGATCTCTACCTTTATGGAGCTCTACCTGGTCCAACAACTATTTTCAGAGAAGAAGCTTCTAAATAATGTTTGGTTATGATGTTTTAGTTTTTAGTCAGCATGTTTTTTCTTCATTTAGTATGTTTTGCTTTCAATAGTGTAAGCCTCAAGAGGGGGTGTTACGATATAAGGCTTACATTTATAACAAAGTCACTTTATGATATTAGGTTATGTTCACGTGCATTTTTTGTGTAAAGAAGACTATCCCACATTCATAAGTGGAAATGATTTGCTTAGACAATAATGATATATAAGGAGGTAAATTCCATTATAATAAATGCACCATTGATCCATTGAGAACATCATATTGTGTTATTATGAATACCTTCTTTGAGCTTAGTTATGTGACTCAACCCTATCTAGGATTTCCTCATTTAGTGTTCTATCTCATTTTGCAATACTTATCGGGTGAACTCGAGTCAACCACTAGCCCTTATAAAAGGGAAAAAATGAATTAATCACTTGTCCTCAGGGAATTAATCGCTTGCAACATTCTCCAATTTTGAAACCTAAGTCAACCACTAGCCCTTATAAACGAGCAAAAATGAATTAATCACTCATCTTTGGGGAATTAATTGCCTATGACATTCTCCAATTTTGAACCGAAGCTATCCATTTATTATAATTTACCAATGCCATAGTTTCATATATTAGGAATCTGTATGGATCCTTATTTGAATATGTGGCAATATTTTGTACAAAATGGGACAATTTTTCAAAAGGAACATTCACAAAATTGAGATCATAATGTCCCACTTGAAGATTTGTTTGACCTCCACATCGGAGGGGTTGAAACAAGGTGGAATTTTTTAAACGATGGATGGATACRAGACACCACCATTAACAATTGAAAGCCAACTTTGATTATTTATTAGCAAAATAATCAAACAATGGGTTGGTGGTTTGCTAGTAAGAGGCTTGGGAAACATATGTTTCAATCTTAAGGGAAACCTTTGAAAACATAAAAAATTCAAAACACTGGAGAGGTTTAAAAGTGTTGCACCACCATGGAATTGGAACCTAAGTTTGACATATCTCTATATTGACATATTCTGTGTTATATTTATTTTACATTAATGTTAGAATGAATTATCTCCCTCTTTAGATTTATCTTAATTTTGGACTTAGCAAGCATAGAGGGTATCAAATTTTTGACCTCATGACAAAATTTACCTTGAAATAGTCCATTGAAACCAATTGAGCTAACCCACTAACCTAAGTGATATTTTTTTCCCCAATGAAAACCTTGCAAGCTCCCCTCTCTTCCCCAACATACTTGAATGGATGGAGGCTCAATTGCGAGGCTAGTGATCCCAAGGGATTCAACCAAATTTGAACTTGAGATTTATGTCTTCCCTGTCAACAACATGCCTTGGGCAAATGGTTCAATTGATTGAGTTGACTTTTAAGACTACTATGCTATATGACACACACACATACACACATGTTTACTATTAAGATATTAAATCAACTTAAATGTTATTATTCTTATTTTCATTCCTCGATTTATTTTATTCTTTTGTTGAACTCTACCATCTTAACATGAAATTGAGTTACATATATCTCTTATATCTTTGATATCAGATTGTAAAATATGCTTCTTAATGTAATAAATTTTCATTACCATAAGATATAGATTTGTCTAATTTATAATATTTCCAATAAAAGAACCTACTTTTAACACACTTTTTAAAGTTCCCACAATATATATATATATATTTTTCAATTTTTTGAATAATGGAAAATATAATATTACTAATTGTTTGATGGGTTAAAATTGGCCATTTCCCTTTTTTTTCTATGATGGATCTAAGTCATTTGGTGTGGATATTAGTTGTAAAGAGTTTTGCTCCTAAATCATAATTTGGTTTGAGTTTGCATTATCATTCTTAATGACTAGGTTGAGATCTTTCCCCAAAACTATAGGTTTGGGAACATTTAATTTGATTGGTTTTTTTAGATTCATTTAAAAGAGATTCCCTATGTTTCTATTTACAAATCTTTTTATTAAATACTTTTTTGTTTTTAAAAAACTTTTATTTTTAAATAAAAAGTTGTTACTCAAAACAAATCTTTCAACAAAAAGCTACTTATTATAATCCAATAACTTTGTTCAATTATAATTTTCACATTTCAAAATAATTTACTAAAAACCTTTTACTCACATCCACATAAATAAAAAAAAAATATTTAAATATCACAATTTTATGATAAATTTTTGAAATTTACTTAAAAACCTTTTACTCACATCCACATAAATGAAAAAAATATTTAAATATCACAATTTTATTATAAATTAAAAATTTCTAAATCATAGAACGAAAAACTACATAGTATAATGGTTTTCTTGAATTAAAATTTTCACCTTTTAAAATAATTGGCTAAAAAGACCTTTATTCAAATCAACATAAATTAAACTACGAAATGACACAATTTTATTATGAATTAAGAATTTATTTGACTCGTAATTTTTCTCGATGTGATGTGAT
The DNA here is from genome assembly GCA_032191745.1 of Picea mariana. Classification (NCBI taxonomy): domain Eukaryota; kingdom Viridiplantae; phylum Streptophyta; class Pinopsida; order Pinales; family Pinaceae; genus Picea; species Picea mariana. The sequence continues at coordinate 7,496 of JASDQU010689636.1, read as the reverse complement.
GTGATGTTCTAACATAGGTATAGAACTTGTGACTTTTAAGGAGAAAACACATGCTCTTAACTATTAGGTTCACTCAAGCCATATAATAATAATATATTTTTAAGGTTACGATCGAACACCAAATTAATGTATGAGACCCCCTTGTTTGTGGGACAAGAGACCCCCTCGCTCCATTAAGAAATCTTTGCACAAAACCCTTTGAGCACTTTCCCATGATTCATGGATGGTAAACATGGTACAGTGTCAACCCATATTACAAGACCCAACTCCAAAGGAATCAAGAAAGCTCTCCAAATAATCATTGATAAAGATTTAATTTGTAATGATTTATTCTTAATTTGTAATTATTCTTAATATTATATTATAAACTTTTTTTTTTTTTTTTTAAATAAAAAGGGTGGATCCTGTTATATTACCAAATACATCATACAGTAACTGTTGGTGATGCCAGCTGTCCCGCCTGAGCAGGAAACCGGGACAGTTGGACACCCTGAGCCAAGTGTTGCTCTGTTATCAAAATAGACATAGATTTGCCCTGCCCATAGGAAACCAGGGCTATCAAACTTATAAGTTTCGAAAAGTATGCCATAGCTAGATATAAAGGAACTGAGCAAGCTAACTGAACTAGAGCTAACAGAAGTACCCCTAACCGAAAGCATCATGTAACCTTTTTACCCGTTCGCTTCCTCTCGCTCCTCTGCTGCCGCCAGCCTGCTGGAAGTGAGTACGTTTGCACGCACGTCGGACATTGCCGCGGTGGAAGATTCTTGGAGTGGGCCGCAAAGAGCATGTCCAGCCTTTGGTCTATCCTGGCGAGGCGAAAAACTTGGTCGTCTGTTAGACCTCTGAGCTCAAAGATGAGTGGAAGGTGCCATAATTCGGAAAAGGATGGTTGTTCCAGCCCGCCGCTGACGCCGAAGGCTTGGTGCTCGGAGTCCATCTCTTCTTTGGTCAGATGCTCTGGTAGCGTCACCGTCCCTGTGGTGGCATCGAGAGGGGTCTCCTCTTCCACGATACAGGTGGGGAAGAAGTCCTTCGAGCTGTTCGCGTTGAACTTCTGCAGGGTGACACCAGGCGTAGGCTTGTCTTCCTTTCCGAATTCAATAGTGGGGTGGCTCTGCATGGCTTCCTCCTAGGTGATTTCCTCTACATACGCCATGGGAGGCGTGCGTGGTCTTCTTCTGCGTCGAGTGGATGCTATGGCGAGTGCTCGTTCAAACTTCCTCTGTCGCTGGTGCCGAGACTCGACCATGTACCAGGCGGCACCTCTGTGCGATTTCCCTCTTATCCTTGGCATGATGGAGACCCTGGGCGGACTGGCTTCTCTTCTCCAGAGCTTCAGCAGGGCCTTGAGTCTCTGCTCCGAAGGAGTATGCTGCGGACGCGCAGGTGGAGTGAACACTGCGAGGAGCCAATGTGTCTCTGCGCAATTCATCACTGTGATAGTGCATAAGGCTACCGCGACCGCTGAAGCCATTAAGGCTAAGTGCTGGGTGCGCTGGAGGCTGGTACAGTTCCCTCGTGCGAGGAGGCTCGTCATGAGGTGGTGGCTGCTGTGAACCATGGTGAATTAATGGCGAAGGGTGAGCTCGTCGATTGATGCATTAATACCACGTCCCGACAGCTGCCCACGTGTCCTCTGATAGCCTTGTGACACCCCATCTGGGGAATATTATATTATAAAAATATTATCATAATGATAATTGTTTTATTTTTATTGAATCTAAAAATGCTTTGATATGTGACACATGTCACTCTTAAATAATAATAATAAAAAATTAAATAAATGACAATTGTATATGTCCCCGTAAGAATCCATAAACATTAACTTATCTTATCATAGTCTTTCTCGTTAATGTTATCTATTAAATATATTTAAAAATTATAATGTGAAAGTTTATTAAATTATGATTTAGGTGTGAAGATTCAACATCGTTTTCAATTTTTATTACTAACTTAGTATTGTAATCGATTTAGTTTGAAGGCTTCCACGTCTCACATGAATCTAGAGCGACGGTGCAAAATGGAAATTCATCCATTCAGATATTAATTAATTAATTAATATAGATATATATCCCTCGACTTTAATGTAGATCATGGGACATCATGGATGTCATTTCCCTACTTACTCTTTAAACAAACACAATTTAAGATATTTAAAGTTCTACATTGTAGTTAAAAAATATATTACATTGTAGTGAATTTTATAATGAACCAGGTTAATAGCTTAGTATTATAAGCTTTATTAATATAGATATATCCCTCGACTTTATTAATATAGATATATATCCCTCGACTTTAATGTAGATCATGGGGCATCATGGATGTCATTTCCCTACTTACTCTTCAAACAAACACAATTTAAAATATTTAAAGTTCTACATTGTACTTAAAAAAATATTACATTTTAGTGAATTTTATAACGAATAAGGTTAATAGCTTATTATTTATATATATATATATATATATATATATATAAACCTTAATGTGGATCATGGGGCATCATGCATGTCATTTCTACTTACTCTTAAAAAAACACAATTTAAGATATTTAATGCATGTCATTTCTACTTACTCTTAAAAAACACAATTTAAGATATTTAAAGTTATACATTGTAGTTATAAAAAATATTACGTTTTAGTGAATTTTATAATTAACAAGGTTAGCTTAGTATTATAAGTTTTAGTATTTTTATATTATAAGTTTTTTTTTAGGAAATTAAAATTTATTTGTATTTAATAATTTTGAATTTTAAAGTAAATTAAAATTTATTTGTATTTAATAATTTTGAATATGTAAGAAAATTAAAGTTTGTTTATATTTAAAAATATTTATATTGGTAAGAAAATTAGAATTTATTTATATTTAATAATATATATTTTTATTTTTATTTAAATTAAATTTTTATTTTTTAATTATTTTGGATTATTTAATTGAGCAACATTCTATACAGTTAAAACATTTTATAAGAGAGATTATTTAGAAGGCACAAAACTACATAACCATATTTAGAACACACAATTATCCTTTAAAAACATTTAGCAATAACATTAGTAACAATAAAAACATTAAACAATATTAA
>JASDQU010689635.1:25281-38554 GCA_032191745.1 Picea mariana | reverse complement strand
GGGCACCATTAGGTCTTTGACCAGCCTCCCCACGCAGATTGAGTTCGGATTTGATGTCAAATCGACTTGGTAGCCGATCCAATAGTGGTTGGGAGGCCGACCAGTTCCATAAATGCGTCGTTTGGCAGGCGCGTGGGTTTTTCACCCCAAAATCACGCTTATGCGCCCAATATACGAAGATGTTGCGCGCGTGCGCGCGTTCTCAGTGGGTGCGATGCACCTTTTAATTTTTTAGCCATTTTTGTATAGTTTTGGCCCTTTTGCTGTGCTGTGGAATTAATCCTTGTGCTATGAATGACTGTTTTTCTGTGCTGATGATGCAGAGTTCTTGTCGCCCTGTGCAGACGAAATTTTAGTGATAACAGTTGGTCTGTACTTCCTAACGAGCTTACCAGCGATCAACTAGAAATCTAGGTGCACTGCACCATCTTAGATGGAGGATATCTTGTAGCCCTTCTTCCCCTTCTCCACATCGCCTTAGGTGTCCTTTATTCGTTGCACTAGTGCATGATCTGCATTCTTCCTTGGGTAGAATTTATGAGGGTCTAGTCCTTGCATGATTAATCCAATGATCATGTGGATCAGTGTCGGATCCACAGTCACGGCCTGTCTAACCATAGATAACCTCCATGGTAGCATGACAGGAGGAGTTCAACACACACGTTAACCTCCTGATGTCTGTCGAAGTGGGGTATCTTCATGATGTTGAGGATGGTGGACCTCATGATCTCCTTTGTCCATGGTCGGGGGACTATCTTTGGCTTATTCCCCATTGTCTTTGTCAAGTACTTATGTGGTGCAAGCAACACATAATTCTTCCTGTCTCACAGGTTAAATTCATCGATCTTAAGATCAGGGATCAATCCTAACTGTGGTCCAACTATATGTATCCCCTTTTGGAGGTACGCAATGATGAGGGTGTACTCGAAATCTCTCGAAACGTTGTCACGACTAACCGAGCCATCTAGAGGCAGGATGTAGTTGGGTAAGATCGATGGGATGAGATTCATGTTTTCCAGGTCGTCATGGTGCTTACTTATTTTCTCTATCATGGTTTGGGATGGCCCAGATCGACTAGATCATCATGCAGTCGAGGGGAATTCTTTCAATACTCCCGTCAATGAGGCCTAAACTCTTGCGAACATAAGCTTCTCATCCATAAGGTCTATTAGGATCTCCTCCATAGAGTTCTCTATTGTGATACATTTGCCCAACATACACACTCGTGGTCAAATGCTCGGGTAGGCGAACAGATGCTCAAGGTAATCAAAATAGGTGGCAAGGTCTCAATGAGCAGAGCACGATAGCAATTAGTTCTCTATGGGCTCAAATAATCACAATTTGAAAAAGTGTCCTTGGTGAGACATTCAACGGATTAAATAGACAATGTCGTAATGGATTCCTCCAAAGGGAAGGAATGCCTAAATCCATCCATTATGGCATGGTCCCAATGGTCCAATGGCGATATTTCCGGCAATAACTATGTTTCAAACCATTTCGGAGCATCATTCTAATGGTCGAGATGCATCCAACAGTCATATTGCTTCGTCATGGCGAATTTCCAGTCTACGTTGTTCTACTATCCCAGTGAGGTTCAAGTTCTACAAGTCTTCTTTCTGTGAAGTCTTCTCTGGAACCTTGTGCAATTTTTCTAGCTTTGCTTTCTTTTTGCTGATCTTTCTGGCCTTCTTTCCTGTGATCTGAGTCCCTGGTGTTGGAGCATAACCCTAACTTACATTAGTTTATACCTATCTTAGACTCCTAGATCTTGGTTAATACATTCATTTACACTTTATTTAACCTAATTTGGCAACATAGAGAAGAAGGGCACCTCATCCCTAGATTTTAGGGAAAACTACTATTTTTAGATCAAGACTCAACTCCCGGTTCTTGATTTTCTTGATTTATTCTTGATTTTCTTGATTTATTTATGATTTATTCCAAATCCCCCATGAAAAAAATCATCTATTATTGGGGAATGCTCACCTCCTCTTTGAGTGATATATGTATTCCTTAATTAATGATTTTTGCAGTTACTATTATTAGTAACTACTATTTCGGGTCAATTAAGTGAGTTGGAACTACTTCTCTTGTCGTTAAGTGAGCTTAAGTGAGATAATGTGCATCACTTGACTCTTTTTGACATTGATGAGTGTGTGACATGTATCTTTAGTGGTCTAGTTCGAACTATGTGGTCTCCCTTAGCTTATGACGCCTATTTTAGCTATTTCTAGCTTTTTTTTTACTAGAATTTCTATGTTGGAAATTCTATATATTCACCTCCTCTCTTCTTTTTTGAGGATGGTTTCTCATGTATATTCATTTTTTATTAATAAAATTCTCTGATTTATGGAGAAAAAAATTTCTCTCATCTCTTGAATATCAGCAAATTGCATGTGTTCAATTTACTAGAATTCTAGATCTATCGGGGTTTCTACAGGAATTCTACATGGTATCAGAGCTAGATTGAATCTAGTGGATTGTACACAGTTTTATTTGTAGGTATAGATCATCAAGAGGCACAGAAATCAATAATGGATCATCTCTCTCAGCCCACAAAACTCATTCTAAATCCTTTCAATTACTTCGAATGGAAGACAAAGATCTCTCTGCTCCTCCGAAGCAAAGGGCTTTATAGGGTAACAATGGGAACGGAGAAAGAACTGACTGCTGCAGTGGAGAAGATAAAGTATTTCAATAAATTAGATGAAGAAATTGGGCTGATATTCCTATCAATTTCCAGAGATCTCCTCTTTCATGTCACTAGAGCCACTACTCCCAATGTGGTCTGGACCACATTGGAAGGACTATTCGGCAAGAAGGATGCAATGAGAGTGCATCAACTGGAAAATGAACTCATATCCCTAATTCCAATTCATTTCAGCAACCTGCAAGAATTCTTCACTAAGTTCAAATCCCTCCCCATTGAACTTAATTCATGTGGAGTCACGAAACAGGAAGAACAACTCATCCTTTCAATTCTCTCGAAATTAGGCCTTGAATATTTTGTATTTGTGTTGTCTTTTCAAGCATCTAAATTGACTCAGGAAAAATGGAAAATGCCTCCATTGAATGATTTCATTGAAACATTGACTCAAGAGAAAGATAAGTTAGTTCAAATGGGTGCCATCAAGCATTCCAAGAACCAAGCACTTGTGGCTACTAATGCTCCAAAGAGTAGTGGAAAAGACAAGAAAAAAGGAACGGGTAAATTTCCTGAATCGAAGAAGGAGAGATTCGCACAATATTCAGATAAATCTTCTAAGCCTAAGGGTAAGAAGAAGAAGGAAAGAACAATTTGCAGCTACTATTCCAAAGGTTTTCATCCCAAATAAAATTTCATGAGGAAGACTATCGATGAGATGGCTAAGCAATTGCAGCAACACAATCTCACGGTGCCCGAAAATGCAAAGAAGAAAGATGATAACAGAACGGGAGGGAGAGAATGAGATGGTCATTCTTTAATGACTGTCACATCCACTCCATCATCTTGGATCCTTGATTCAGGTGCATCGAACCATATGGCTGCATCAAAATATGAATTTTTCTCCATTGAAGAAAGCACCATATCCCTAATTTACTTGGGAGATGCCACACCCGCAAAGGTGTGCAGAGAAGGAATTGTTGATATTGAAGGGGGATGCTTCACAAATGTGCTTCATGTTCCCTCACTGTCTGCAAATATTCTCTCGATATATCAGATCACTGATTCCGGCTCTGGAAGGAAGGTGGAGTTCACTCCAAACTCCACAGTGATTACCGACATTTCCATAGGCTCACAGCTTGCACATGGAATTGCAGATCACGATTCTCATTTTTATTTCTTCTCCCACTTTGTTCCTAAATCTATTAGCACTATATTTATGTCACAATATAATGATATTATCAATTTATGGCATGAAATATTTGGCCATCTAAACTATAATTACTTGCATCAACTCAACAAGCAAAACATGGTAGAAGGATTGCCAGGTATTAAATTCACAAGCGATGTATGTCAAGGATGCATTCTTGGCAAGAATCTAGAGAAAAAGTTTGACAAAGGGAAGGCATAGAGAGATTCTTCACCTCTTTGGATGATTCATAGTGACATCACGAGCCCATTCCTGTAGCCTTCAATCAGTAAGGCTCGATATGTACTCACCTTCATAGATGATTTCTCTCGCTTTACTTGGGTATTTTTTTTTAAATTAAAATCGAAAGTATTTGAATGCCTTACAGAATTTAAAGCACTTGCTGAGAATGAGTCTGGGTGTAAGATTAAGATACTATGTACTGATAATGGGGGGGATTATTTCAACAAATATGTGCAGCAACTTTGTATTTATGCAGGTATACAACTACAACACACAGTTCCATATACACCACAGCAGAATGGTGTTGCGGAGAGGAAAAACCGGTCCTTAAAAGAGATGACCAATTGTATGCTACAGTCGAAATCATTAGCTCCCAAGATATGGGTTGAATATATTAATTGTGCAGCATACATTCAGAACCAAGTTCCTCACAAATCACTCAAAGGAACCACTCCTTTTGAATGTTGGACTGGTAAGAAACCGAAAGTGTCGCACTTTCGTATTTTTGGTTCACGAGCATGGGCTCACATTCTGACAGATAAGAGGAAGGATTTGGAGCCTCAAAGTGTTGAATTCATATTTTTTGGATATCCTGAAGGTGTCAAAGGATATATATTGCTGGAATATCATACTGAAAATTTCATTCTAGCTCGAAGTGTGAAGTTTGAAGAAGAATCAGTGCATGATTTTTCAGAAGACCCTGCCGAGGAATCGCTTGTTGTCACTGATGAGGAGGAGTCGGAAAATTCTTTGAGAAATTCAGAGAATCCATAAGAGAAGACTTTTAGGTCTGATATAGAGGATGAGGAGCAGGTAATGGCTGCTCCAACTCAGTTTCCAACTTAGGCAGAGAAAACCCTGCAAGATGCGGGTGAACTAGTCGGTGATCCTGCAGATACAAGAAGGACTAGATCACAGGTTTTTGGGGCTCCTCAAGCCCTGGATTCCACAGAACATTTGCTTCCCATAAATTTCTATATGTCACTTGTTTCATATCCAAATTCACACTCTAAGGCTGCTGGAAACCCACTTTGGGAGGCTGCCATGGATGAAGAGTACTCTGCTCTTATGGAAAACAACACATGGGACTTGGTTCCACTTCCGAAAGGAAGAAAGCTTGTTTGATGCCGATGGATATATCGAACAAATATTGTTGCATATGGTGAGATCAGAAAGTACAAAGATCAACTTGTCACAAAAGGATACTCACAGGTACATGGCATAGACTACACAGAGACATTTGCACCTGTTGCAAAAATAGACTTCATTCGACTAGTTTTGGCCATTGTTGCTTCTCACAGATGGGAAGTTGATCACATGCATTACATCCATGAGATGATCTGTGATAGAATCATTTCACTGTAGTACTACCCCACAAAGCAGCAGGTTGCNCGTCTTCACCAAGTCCTTCACTGAAAAGAAATTTTCAGAACTGAGAGCTCTTCCAAAGGGTTTAAGTGGAATACCTGGGTTCCTCTTTCCATTTGTATTCTTATCTGCTCTCAACATAGTAACTTCGCACTGGTGAGGGTACATCAAAGGGTTTAAGTGGAATACCTCTTCTCTTATTACTTCAAGGGTAGGTTCTATTCTCTCATGCATGGATAGGTTCTTTAAGCCTTCTTGTGTTCTTTCAACCTCGACAACTAGTTCTCTAGCCCTTAGTTTCTTCGACTTGTCCTCCTGTTCTTATATTAAGTGTGCTATTCTCCTAGCCATGAAATCAATTAATTCTTGTTTTTTTGTTCTATATCTTCCTCTTCTTATTTCCTTCAGATCCGATCTTTCTCAATTCAAGTCCTTCCTAACAAAAGTGCAAAGGGGGTGTTGTTATCAACAAACTTAATGACCTCAAATTCTTCTTTAGTCGATGCTCCATGAGAAATCGTAGGTACAGGAGTAAGTCTTCCACATAGGGTTATAATATTTCCTTTAAAAAATCCTATTCCTCCTAATGAAGGAATCATAGTAGGATTTCCCAAAATATACAAAGTACTTGCTATCATGATATTCACCTGTGTTTCTGCATCCAATACACAGTCTATGTTGAAGTCTCCTATTATTGTTTCTATGCACTATTTCTCTTTTAAGATCTCTGGTAAACTGATGACTCTGTGATTATTTAGTGTTTCTTTCATCTGTAATAATATATTCTCTTATTATTTCTGGTGTTCTAGCATATCCTTAGTCTCTTGACCTTCCTCACAGTTTTCTTGTCTCATATTCATCTTTTCAACTTTAGCAATCATTCTAGGGAAGTCCAAAACTTCATGTCCAGTAGCTTTACAACAAAGACAAATAGGACCTCTACTAGGGCATTCCTTAGAAATATGTCCCGGTCTTCTGCAACTAAAACAAATATTCAATCCTCTCTTTCCCTTAAACGATCCCCAAGCTTTCATGTATTGTGCACTGGGATCACAGTTATGACTCTGCAAAAAAAATCTTTCTAGGATCCTGCATCCACTTGTTAGTCCAAAAATTATTTCTATGCATAGGAATAACATATCTTTCACTATTTATATCAGGTCTATTCATATCAAATCTTCTTTCTTCTAGTTGTGCCCTAGTTTTCAGACTAGGACAAAATCTATCAAACATACCTAGATCCATTCTTTCGAAAAAAAATTCCACTTATATTAACTTTATCAGAGCACAAATATTTAAGATCTTACCTCTTTTCTTTATATCTGATTCCCTTCTTAGCACAGAGCTTCACAAGTCAAGTAGAATATTGTGCACCACAGCAGCAGATCTACGCACATCGCTTTCTCTTTTCTTCAGTTCCCAACAATCACAATTTCAGGTCCCGACAATGGAACCATTTGTTGGCACAGGGGCAGACCTAGGGTTCAACACTTCAACAATGCAGCAACAAATCCCTAACTACCAGCCCTTTCAGCAACACCTGCGAAGCAGATGAAGTCTCACCTGAGGTAGAGACAGGGAGGGTTGTAGGACTCAAGTGTCTACAACCTAGCTGGGACACAGATCTATGATCACAATACTTAACAGAGAACTTATCCAATAACATTCATTAGTATTTAACCCCTTTATTCACATCGCAGGTTAAAACCCTAGTTACATAACAACGTAGTAATAATCTAAGTCTAAGAACATCTAACCGTTCAGCACATAGCATCCAAGCAGATCTAGCATTCATTCAGATAAGAAGCACTAAACATTCATAGATCTATATATCATAACGATGCACTAAGAAAATACAAGAACAATATAGCACAAAGCACATAACACAGGATATACGTGGTTCACCTCAGTGTGGGGCTACGTCCACCAACTCTTTTTCTTATTTATTAGCTTCTTCCAATCTTCTTACATTCACAGAGCCACAAAGCCAACTCTGCATAGGAAAGGAGATCTGCATGCACCTTGCCAGATCCTCCTTCCCTGAGTAGGTCAAAGAAAAAATCCTTCTTACAATCACTTGCACTTAGCTCTGCAAGTCCTCAACACACATTATGCACAAAGCCTTCTTACAATTCATACAGGACTTGCACTTAGCAAAATCCCCTACATATCTTGCACAAAGACAACTTCGATCTACGATCACATAGATAGAACTAATCTTACATCGCTTGGATAATTATTTATACATTGCAAAAGGGGCCTAAACATGGGAACACCCATGGCCGACATCTCATACCTGTTACATAAACCCTAAAACTCAAAAATCCCACAAAAGAGGGTGATATCCCACGATCTCCGTTTCACCTGGGCACTCTGTCTTCGACCAGCCTATCGAAGTCCCAAAAATGGTCAAACACAACCAAGGTTCTCCAAAACTTGGTCGAGGGCCAACATCCATTTTTCTTATAAGAATCAAATTTCTGGCCAATCCTGGGATGTAAAGAAAACCGAGAAGTGTTCTAATACTTCTATATATGAGCATAAACTTGAATTTTCCTTGTCCTATAATTTTGGTTATTGATTCATCACCTAGGAGAAAATTACCTCCATCATACCTTTCATATTCATAGAACCATTCCCTTGGGGGATTCATATCAAAGGATGCACCTAAGTCAATGAGCCATGCCTCATTATCAACATGTGTTCTTGAAGAATCCAAGTACACATCTCCTCACTCTTCCTTGTAAGTCTTTTCTTCTGTAGAAGGATCATCTTCAGATCCCTTCCCTCTCTCAACACTTTTGGATCTACATTTCTTCTTTTAGTGCCCTTTTTTTTTACATCTCCATCATACCACAGTATAATTGAATTACATTTCTTGTTTTTTAGATAATAATTGAATTACCACAGTATTGAAGGAGTTCATATGCTCTGCCACCGAGTCTCCATCTCTCATCCTCAGTCAATACATCTTCTTCTGCAGGAACATGTTGATGGGTCTTAAATCCCTCGACTCAACAGCAAGAACCAAACCCACCACCGAGGCCCAATTAGACTTTGCAGCGTTTAAGATGGAATGATTCTCCAAATCTTGCGATCTGGATGATTTATCGATGGGCTTTATGTTTTATTGTGAAGGCTCTTCCTTCAGTTAAGACTGTTCTTTTTTTGTACTTCTCTTGGGTGGGGCTGGTATGAGAGATGAAATCTAGTATTAACCAACTTGACAAATAACAGGACAAAGTTTTAACTATTGGAAGAGGTCGAGCTTGGGATAGCCCGCTGCTCAAACATGCAAACAGAGATTCTATGCCAAAGGGCCTAGTACTAATACATTAACCAAATGAGCACCCAATTACTCCCTGAGAAAACTAATTAACAGAAAGAAAACACATGTAATCAAGATCATGGTAAGAAAAATAATTCATCTACCATAAAATTTATCACATAACAACACAATGATTTTATCTTCATCATTAAAGAAAAGAACATCAAAACATTACACCAGATAACTTGACAACATAATTTATTGCTCTTACTTATTTACTGCATGATGCAAGAGCATCTCTCCACATCAGCTAGCCAGCCAGCAGCCATGCCAGCGAATTCAAATCGCACGCTAAAAGAGAGGCGCAGTCCTCATTTAAATTTGAAATGAATGTAATTAAATGTCTTAGGCTGTTGAGCCATGGAAGTCTTGCCTTCGTGCAGGCGTTAGATAGGATCGACTTTAATGCTAGATCGACTGTGATCTAGATCCAGACACTGGACTAGACAGCCATTGAATGTAATTTATTAGAGTAGGTGAACCTGGAGGGAAGCTCTCGATGAGCCCTCAGGTAAAAGAGATTTTGAGATCTCATTTTGAGAGAGTGATAGTAGAGTAGAGAAGAGCCGAGAGAGCTCAGGAACACCATTGTAAAGATACAGGCATTTTCCATTTTAATATAATCAGAAGCAGTTTTTCCTGCATGTCATTCTGTGTTATATGGGTGTCTTTGAGTGTTCCATTGTATGCTGTAGATGTATGTTGGCATTTACAGGAGTTTGTTTGATTTCAGGTTGAAGGTCTTTGAGGCTTCACACCAGGAGGGTGTGACAGAACGTTGTGGGTTCTGAGAGCCGTGCACAGAGGTTGCACTTCTGAACTCTGCGGAGTCAGACAAAGACATGTTGAGGCACAGAAGCTGGAATCATCAACTCGGGAAGAAGACCTCAAGGTTGTTGAATACCTTGGAGGCAAGGTTGTGTATCTGAGACACAGTTGCAGACAGAATCACTGAGGATTCTGTAGGAGATCTTCCAGGTGGGCATTGAGCGTAAGCACGAGGTGCTGGAGAAAGAACTCTATTGTGAGTTCGGAGAAGACCAGAATCACTGAGGATTCTGAGAGGCTCTGCCAAGGGGGCATTAAGCAGGTGCAAAGGGTGAACATAAGGAGACAAAATCGTTGGAGTGTTCTGTGGAAGAGAATATGCTCCGCCAGGAGGGCGTCGAGGAAGTTTGTAGATAGGCACAGAAGGAGAAGAGAACTCTTTGAGTTCTGGAGCTGAAAGAAGAGTCCACTGAGGGACTTTTGTTGGGTTGCTAAACACCCATAAGGACTCAGTGAGAGGGTCGCTTGAGCAGAATGATAACCAGGAAGGTATCCATTTCGTTCTCCATCTGAGGGAGAAGAAGAACAAAAATCCCCCAAGGGGTCTGAGTGGTTGTGAAAGCTCAGAAGAGATAGAACTTTAATATGGGAAGACCCTGTAGAGACACAAGAGCCAAATAATCCTTAGAGGGTTTGGAGAAGGAGAAAGCTCAGGAGGGACAGCGTTGTATACACGTGGCGAGGTTCGTGGTTGTGGAGCTTGCAGAGGAACAGACAGAGGTCGAGGCCTTTGGAAATTCGAATTCTTCCCAGTGCAGGAAGAAAGAGCGCCAAAGCTTGGGAGGAGCAATATCAGCCATTGGATCAGCCGATAGAATCTGGGCCATTGGTTTTCAAGTCCAAGGAGCAGCCGGAGGAGAGCACACAAGGAGAACAGCTCTGGGTCATCAAATCTAGGGTAGGTACCCAACAGCTGTCGGATCTGCATGAATTTGCACGGAGGTTAAGCCTTCGTGAACAGCAGGAGAGAAGTCTCGACAGGAGGAGTGATCATCGGGATATCAGGAGTATCAAGGACGTGAGGAGAGTCCTTCGACATCAGAGGTTTCAAATTTGCGAGGTTAATCTGGACCGTTCGTTGGGAGCGGACGTGTGTCATGAGATTACCCACATCGGGTACTCGGGCATTAGAGGTTGGAAGAGGAAGTTATTTTACTTCACTAGTAGATAAATGGTGAGAGGATCAGGAGCGTCCATCTGGGTAGGACAGGTGGCAGAGATCAGGGAGATCTCACGAACTCAGGAGTTCGCAGGGTAAAGTCCCAAGAATTGGGTGTTCAAAGTCGCGAGGTGCGAGGACGCGAGGCGACGAAGTGCCGAGAGGATCGTAGTTGTCCATCTAAGGAGGACAGGTGGAATAGATCGAGAGATCTCTCAACTCGGAAGCTCGTGAGAGGAAGAGCCGAGGATTTGGTGTTAAAAGTCGCGAGGCGCGAGGACGCAAGTCGGCGAGAAGATTGGAGCCATCCATATGAGGAGGATAGGTGATGAGAGATCGAGAGATCTCATGAACTTGGGAGTTCGCAGGTTGAAAGCCCAACCTTTGGGTATTCAAAGTCACGAGGACGCGAGGAGCGAGGAGGAGATAGCCATTGGATCCATAGTGTAGGAGGACCGTTGGATCTGCGCAAGGGATTGTGTCTCGGGACCTCGCAAGAAAAGGTTCAATAATTTGGCCATGGGGATCGTGAGGTTGCGAGAAGGTGATACCCTGACAGCTGGAGAGCAGTGTGGGCCATAGCAGAGTCAGCGAGTGGAGTACAGGTGGCGCGAAGCCCTCGGGATCTCACTGCGAGAAGTCCCGAGGTATTGGCATTAGGAGTCATGAAGTGTCGAGGAGCCGAGATTCATGTGGACGCGTGGCAAAGTATAAGGTGGGACCGCGTAGCCGAAGGGTGGACACGTGTTTCTTGGAGACAGGATTCAGTGCTCCATTGAATTCTCGCATCTCGGGGATTCGCGGAGTAGGAAGGTGAAAACTCGACGGTTCAACCAGCGAGGTTGCGAAGTTGCAAGGTAATGCCACGGTCGCGGAGGTAGTGGTCATATGGTGGAAGCTTAGCCAGGAGGGCTAGTGCGTAGGAGCCGAAAGCTCATCGGAGAATCGGAGGTCGGGAGTTGGAGAGTGTAGTGACTCTCGACAGCGGAAACGCTGAGACCCCGAAAACCCGATAGTGAGTCAGGGATAATCATGGTTCTTGTAGAGGCCGCGACAGGTGAAGGTAAGGCCTATGGATCGGGCATTTGACAGGGATTCCCCTTGGGAATCTAAAGAGTCACTTCGGCTCAGAAGCAGAAAGGGATTAGAATCGATCCTGTGGACGGGCGTAGGGTGCCGCTCGTTGTCATCACTGCATCATTCTTGGAACAGGATAGGAAGTAATTCTTCTCCAACTCCAATCACATACATCTGATGAAAATAGCTTGTCTTTGGTCTAGAAGGACTTCTCAGTTTATAGAAGTCTCAAAATAGTTATCAACAACCAAAAAAAAAAAAGAGTTCTTACAAAAACCATCGACCCTTGACTAATTGGTCCATGTCCTTATTTATAATATAAAATTCAACCAAAATTAATGGATAAGTACAGTTTGAACCAAACAAAAATCTCCATGTGGCATTATCATCTAACAGTTTCTTTAGTAGTCCACCTGAGATGTTTCTTGAAAAGGGTGACTCTTTTCATATTCATACCAGCTAAAAAATAGTTTTTCACAAGCGTTGGCCCAAAGAAATCTGTGTTGTTCCATTGGAGTCGCGTATATCCCCCTTATGTTTGCTACATGCGCCCAATAATTTGTTAGACTGAAGTTCAATTGTTGAAGCATCGTTCATGCTCTGATTGGATATTCTACGAACTGTTGCACTTGCCCTGGCCTTACGTCGGTTATCTTTGCGAACTCTTCGATCCAAAGTGAGTCATGTTCATCATATAACTTGACCACTTTGCTCAGGTTGATAAACTTATCGGGGGTGCCCAACTCGGGTAGCCTGATGTACTTCATTATTTTATTGATTTTATCCCAGTGCTTCTGGCATCTGGTCCATTGTCCTTGGATTTCTTTATGTGTGTATTGAGACATTTTAGCCCAGTATTCAATCGATCGCTTCATGCGATTGAGACTGATTTTACCCACAATTTGAATGCCATGTTCTTCCTTCTCTCAGCCCCACTGGACTACCTTAATGTACTCGATCCTTTATACCACTTGTTGTGCTTTCTCATACCATCGCTCCATCTCCTTACATGTCACAAATGCCATGAGAGTGTCCTCCTGGAATTCGGCTACATTTGAGATTAACAAGTGCCTTTCCTTATTGAACTCATTGTAAACTCTATCGAACTCATATTTCATATACAAAGCAGTCTGCGTAGCACCCTTATAGTATTCGAAAAGATGGCGCAGGTGTTCGAGCTACTTCAGGGTGTCGACCAATTCCTTTTCATCTCTCTTGGCTCTATCTTAGGTGGCATCTGAGAGAGATTTTCCTACACTTATTAGTTCAAACACACGGGTGTCTGCAGTGTTGATTAAGTTCTCCTCTCTGGTAATCAATACGGATTGATCCAAAGAGATCCTTCACTTCTTTGCAATCCTTTGAACAATGGCCTTCATCTTTTGATCGTAGGAGATCACATAGATGTCTGCTACCTTGTCTACCAGCTCTGGTATC
>JASDQU010689635.1:9126-20409 GCA_032191745.1 Picea mariana | reverse complement strand
GTGGGTCTGACCTCTATTTCTCGCTCGTCGGGAATTTGGATATTGGGAGAAATAGAGATGTCAGGTACATATTTGTTTCTTACTTGTTCATTGGTTGTATAACTTTCGATTTCCTTTTGTGATGATCCTTTCTCAGTATCCTCCAGTTCAAGTTGATCATTTGGGTTTGCTTTGGTTTCCGGCTCATCGGGTTCTTTTGTGTCAAGGCCACCTTCGGCTTCTATTTCCTTTTGTGAGACCTGCTTGTCTTGAACCTCAGGCTCAGGGGAAGGGGTTTTCTTGGGACCTTCTTCCTCTTGGACCCGCACCGAGGTGTCATGAGCGGGCTACAGACTCTCATCATCATTGTATATGTGTATAAGTGTGCTCAAGGGATTGGGTTCTTGTGTTTCTATCGACACCTGACCTGTCTCTGGTTGAGTTGCCCCTCCTTCCAAGGGATTGATTGGTGATGTTGTAGATTCAGGGTTTCCTAACCCATTGGTGTTATCGAGAACTTTGGCACCAGGATCGCTTGACTCTCTCGAGATGCTTTGGATGGTAGTTGAAATCGTAGGTCTTATGATAAGGTACGGGTCATCTTGCATACGCTTCATTAGTAGCTAAGTTTGTTGGTATAAAAGTGCACCCCTTTCTTGTGTAGTTTGATCTTCAGGGAGATCCCTGATTTGTGTTGGGGATTCCTAATGAGCTCTCGCATCCTCAATGTCTTCTTGGGGATCACTTATTCCTTCCTCCAATTCATATGTTATTGTTCCTGCTGGGTGTCAGCCAATTTCTTGAACTGCCTGATCCAAATACATTGTCTGCTCTTCGTAGTTCATAGCTTTAAACCTGGTTCCTCGAGGATCAGCCTTTCTGGTCACCACCTCATCCCAGTTTTGAGTGTTTTCAGTGAAAATTTCATCTTTGAACCTGTCATGCACATCAGGCCAACAAGATGATACCTACGACGCATGTTGAAGAACAAGGCCCTTGGGATCATGTTTGTCGAATCGGCCATTTTGGAACCGAAATTCTAATTGACTTAGCCCAAGTTGCTTAGCATGCATGGTGTCCTTGACCATGCAGAATCCACTATGAAACCCATATGGTATGAAAGCCCGCTTCTTGTCTTTTACTAAAGTTGTGTTGTATCCCTGTACGATGGTTTGATAGCAAATTTCCCCTAACACTAGTCGGTCGGGAACATAAATGGTTAATAAGTGGGGTGACCCCGTGGTGCCAAAAATCCTGATGTAGGTTTCTCTTTCATCTAAATAGCAATGACCAATTTTGGCTATAACCTTCTTTGCTTCACCTGACAGCCTAGGGCATTCTTTGCTAAAGAGAAAAAATTAAATGTGTGCAATAAAATGATCACAGATAATGGCATAGGATTTCTTGTACCTATTCTCCCATAAGATGTTGAAGTATACATGGACCGCGAACTCCTAAGAGTGCCAATTCAGGTTCATCCTAGAGAAATAATTCCTGGTGTAGTTGGCATCCAATAGGTACAAGGCCATGTAGAAGGTGGGGGTATCTCCCTCCTTCAGCAACTGAGCCTATCTTATGTAGGTGCTCAGCTGTTTCCAGTTGATGGCACCCCAATTGAAGCTTGCGCCTAAAATTGTGACTATGAAAGCCAGAGGATCCCAAGCTTCTGAAAACCGGGAGTAGTACTTCTCCCCATGTAACCTGCAGAGTAGAGCCATGAGATATATGTATGGTTCCCTGAAATTGGGTGTTGGGTACTAGCCAGCAGTCCGGTTCGTGAGTTTTTTGTCTTCCCTCCACCAAGACGCCATGATTTTTATGGTATCGTGTGACGCATAGAAACTCAGGACGAAATCAGTGCTTAGTTTTAGCTCAAAGTCCTTAAGCTTGTAGTAACTCTGAACTTCTGATGGAAGGAAAACCCCGATGCATTCATCATTATCATCATTAATCATACATTTTTTGCATCAGCGTGGTCAATAAGCCACTTCAGGATCTCAATGCAAGGAAAGACCGGAGACCGGCTTGCCACCATGTGCAAATAATACCTTTGAATATTTGGGAGGGCATCGTCATCGAGCTTCCTTGTCTCAAGGTCGTTGTGTGGGGTATACTCGAGGGGTCCGTCCCTCTTGATTTTATTGAACACTTCTTCCCAGTGAGAAAAACATGTCTTGGCTCCAATACTCACCTTTGTATCTCCGAACATTGGGGGCTGGACAAAGGGCTCCTTGGTGATCATCTTAATGACAAACACCGGCTTGGGAGGGAAATCTAATTGTCTTGCAACTGCTGAGGGGGATCCCTCTCCTACTTCTGATTCTTGTAGCTTTAGCGCTCTTGGCAATTTCCTGGTGGAAGGCTTCTTCGGAGGCATTGTCCCTGCAATTAAAACCCACCCTTTAAAACCGTATACAGAGAAGCGTTGGGTGAGAACATATAAAATGGAGTGTAAAAACATTGAGTGGACTCATACCTGTAATTCTTGCTAAGATAATTGTTTAATACTCATTGGACTTTGGATGCTTCCTCCGAACTGTTAGCTTCGCTCTTCTGTCTGTTCTGAATTTCTTTCTGTGCAGAATGGGATCACACAAAATGTCTTGAAAAGGATATAACTGGGGAGATACTATCAGTCATATCAATTAGTTAATACGAGTAATGAATGCAGATTTAAAATAAACCACTATTGGATTTCTACAGATAAATATTGATTGGTTGACGGCGGAGGCGCGGATGGAGATGCATTGTATCGACGAGCTTAATGGTTCTTTTTTATTCACACACGAGTCAGTAACTAATGCGCAATCCATGAATTAACTAATAACTATAAGTGCATCATACCTAACACATTCAAGAGTTAACATGTCTCGTCACGTCACATCACCCGGTGAATGGATTGGGGGTCGGCTAGTATCTGTGTGTACTCTCGATATTATCCTTCTGATAAAACTTTCGACGTCGATGATATCCGGGATTGGTGATTGGGAGAAAGTTCAGGTGTGCAGTCTATCAGTGGGTCATAAACTTTCATATTCGGAAACATTTTGGGAGTCAGCGGTCGGAAAAGTCATTAATCTATTTGTGCTTACTATTATATTTATCTTCTGAAGCCGAATGAATTGGTCTTCGGCAAAGTCCTTACTGAGGCTTATTTGCATAAAGAAAAGCTTTCATCGGATGACGTCGATGAAGGTCGATACTCGGCTATTTTTGAATTCTCAAACGATTTCGCCATCTTTAAATTTTACCGATGTCGAACTTCAAGTAGTTGCTAAATCCCTTTTAAAGTTAAGATGACTCTTTGTTGTATGTTTAATAAAAATTTACTTAATTCAAACATGAAACACATAAGATAAGTGAAATTATTAGTTTCATACCAAAGAAAAAACAGTCAAAAGTGTAAAATATCGGGTGGTAGCCAAAAGGAAATGGTCCCAGACCTTTTAGGGTGTGTTGAGTGCTCAACAAATGGCAATTCACTGGGCGAATGCAAAATATCTGGTTCCCCTTTGTTTCCCTTAGGGTAATAATTCTACGCAGAACATGAAACACACATATTTATTCATACATACATGTACATATTATATATATATTATTTTTATTTTTTATTATTGAAAGTATTGTTTTAGTGATTGGTCGTTTACTGGGAGGGCATCAGGTTCCCCCCTCAGATTTTGCAACCAATAAGTACCTGCCCCAATTTTCTCGACCACCTGAAAAGGTCCAAGCCATACGTTTTGAAACTTAGAATGCTTCCCTTTTGGTTCATTTGCTTTGTCCCACTTCAGAACTAGGTCTCCTACCTCAAAGTTATTTTCTTTAACCTTGTGTTTATCGAACCATCATTTGACTATCTGTTGATGAGATAGGAACTTTGACTTAGTCTTCTCTCTCTCTTCTTCCAGCATGAGCAGAGTGTTGATTCTTTGTTGCATGGTTGATGAGGGTCCCTTGTTGTAGTCTTGGGCCAATTGAAGAGATGGTAGGTAAAGCCCATTTCGGAGGATGGTTTCTTGTCCGTAGACCAGAAAGTATGGGGAATTCCCTACAGCTTCTTTGGGTGTGACCCTATCGGCCCATAGGGAATTATGAAGTTGGTTATGCCAATTTCTTTGGTTATCTGTAACCATCTTCTTTAGTATTATTACCAGGTTCTTATTAGTTGATTCTGCCACACCATTTCCCTGGGGGTAGTAATTTGCAGAGTACCTGATTATGATTCCTTTGTCTAGAGAAAACTCTGTTAATAGGGTAGAAGAGAAGTAAGTTGCATTATCAAAGACCAGAACAGAGGGGACACCAAACCTTATGATTAGTTGTTGTTCATCAAATTGGATTACTACCTTCTCATTTATATGAGTCAGAGGAATGGCCTTTGCCCATTTTTTGAAATAATCGGTGGCAGTAAGAATATACTTGTGCAATTTTGAAGAGCTTGGGGTAATTTCCCCTATTATGTCTAACCCCCACTATTCAAAATGCCTCGAGACAATCATAGGATGAAGTGGGATTGTTGCCCTTTTCTCCTTTCCAATGCTTATTTGACAAGTCTTACAGTTCCTAGCGTAGGTATGAGTGTCTTTGAACAAGGTGGGTCAGTAGTAGCCAGCTCTCAGAATCTTATGAGCAAAGGTGTTTCCTGCAAAATGTCCCCCGGCGGGGCCATCATGGAGTTCTTTTAGCACTTTATCAGCATCTTCTCATTCGAGACATCTCAATAGTACTTCATCATAGTTGACCCGGAAGAGCACCGAATTTATAAGGCAATACTGTGCAGATTTTAACCTCAAGGCTCTCCTTTCCCTAGGGCTGAGGTTCTCGGGACAAGTCCCATGATGTATAAGATAAGTTAAATCCTCGTACCAAGAGCCATGTCATAGGGAGATGTATGTTACTTCGTTGCACCATAGTGCCATTTCATTTTCCCACCTGGAATCTTCATTTGCTTGATCCTGGGCTTCGGCTATGAGCTTACACAAACCTTGTCCTTTTACTAGTTTGGAAAGTTTTATATCTAGATCAAATTCCTGGACTACTTCCATCCAGTTCCCCCTTATTTCCCCCATTTCTTGCTGGGTAAACAAGGATCGGACTGCAGGGTGTTGCACAATCACCTTTGTGTGATTCTTGAGGATGTACGACCTGAAATGATTTACGGCCTTGTAGACCACATAGGCTTGTTTGTCTATGGCAGGATAATTGAGCTCGGCTCCTTGAATATTGGTACTCATAAATGAAACTGGGGCTTCGTTGTTTTCATCATCCTTCTGAGTCAAAACCGTAGCTAGCGGTTGGTTGGAGGTGAAAGTATAAAGGTTAAAGTCTATTGAAATTGGGGCTTCGCAACACTGCTGCTCAGGATATGGTAGCTTTGATATTGTTGAAAGTGTCTTTTCTCTCATCATCCCACTTAAATTTGGCATTTTTGTGAATCGTCTTTTGTAAGGGTTTGATGATTTCGGAAAAATCGGGAGTAAATTTCCTCACAAAATTGATTTGCCTGAAAAAGGACTACATAGTTTTCTTGTTATGGGGCAACGGAAGTTGAGCTATGGATTTAATCCTTTTAGGGTCTATGTGAATCTCAGGTTGAGATATAACGTGACCTAACAAATTACCTTCCTCGACACCAAAGATAGTTTTCTTGGGGTTCAGAGATATACCGTATTTCCGACACCTTTCAAAAATATGAGTTAAGTGTTGGATGTGTTCTTCTCTATTCTTCAAATACACTATTATGTCATCTAAATACACTACCACACACCTATTTAAAAGTCCTAGGAAAGCTACGTCCATGGCCCTTTGGAAGGTTTCTCCTGCGTTGATTAACCCGAAAGGCATGCGTTTATAAGCGAAGGTTCCCCATTTGGTTCAGAAGGTCGTTTTTAAATGATCTTATTTTGCAATCATTACTTGGTTGTAGCCTAAGAAACCGTCTAGTAGGGAGAAGATCTCTGAGCCCGACATGGTCTGCAAGAGTTGTTCCATTGATGGGATAGGATAATTGTTCTTTTCGGAAGCTCTGTTGAGGTTCCGAAAATCCACGCATAATCGGATTTCTCCCAACATTTTCCTCACTGGAACAAGATTTTCTACCCAGGCAAAATGCCTAACTTGGAAAATTATTTTTGCATCTAAAATCTTCCTTAACTCCTGATACATGAAAGGTTCTAGGGATGGATGATACTTTCAGAGTTTTTGCTGGAAAGGTTTTATTTAGGGTTTCAACAGGATGGTATGTTGAATAATGCGGGTGTCATACGTTTTCAAATCCTTATAGGACCATGCAAATATGTCTTGATATTGTCTAAATAATTTGAGGTAGGATTTCCTCTCTTCCTTAGATATTGTTTTGTCGAGGTTCACATTCTTCGGGTTCTCTGGAGTTCCAAGATTTATAGTTTCATGGAGGGGGCAAGAGCTACCAGTATTTTCATTTTTAGATCCTTTAAATCATTCCTTTGGATCAAACAGATTTTCTAGATTAGATACCCCCTCAGGATTGTTTGAGCCTTTGGTTCTATCCGAAGATTGGTTCCTGTTGATTTCTCTTGAAAATCTTCATCATCAATAGAGAGATATTTGGAATTGTCTTGGTTGGTTAAGAAGTTTATGATCTTTTCATCTCCCTCAAATAATTTCCAATTAGAAATGTTATTAGGTACCGATGGTTTGTAGAGAAGTTCTACAGTGAATCATGAGGCTTCATAATCTTCTAGAGGCGACAGTCTGGAAGCGGTCATGGATAAGGATTCGACAGGAATATTATTTTCCCTACGAATCATTGTGATATTGAAATCCTCAAAGTGCTCTATTAACCTATGCACCTCCTGCTGGTATTTCTTAAGATGAGGCGAATTGTAGTGTATAGTATTCCTTACCTATCTAACAATAATTTCAGAGTCTCTGAAAACTTTCAATTCTTTGACATCCAGATCTATGGCTTTCTTTAACCCTTGTACTAGAGATTCATACTCGGTAGTGTTGTTGGTACATTCGAATTCGAGTCTACAGGATAGGAAATGACATTTACCTTTATGGTTGATGAGGATGCACCCTGATCCTGACCCTTCTTGTGATTTAGATCCATCAAAATAGAGGTTCCAAATGGGTGAATGACAATTGCTCCTTTCTCTTTCCTCTTTAATGTTTTGTTCTCCGATATTTTCTCCCATAAGTCTAAGCACGGAGTTTTGGCAGAAGAGAAATTCTCCCATCGGCATCGGTAATTCTTCTTGGAAAATCATTTCGTAGTTTTGAGTAAACGAAACATTAGATAGGAGAGGAGAAAAGTTCCCAAAATGGGAATCACAAGAATAATTACCCAACACGGGAAAGTCCATGGATGCGGGTTCGTTCGAGGTTTTGAAATCAATGACCATATGCTTCAGATATTTATCCCTATCGATCTTGATCATGTTGTTATATCCCTTCAGTGGTAGCCAAAGGTGTGCCCAATCTGTAATAAAATATTCATTAATACTTTTAGACCAATCTCAGCTTAGCAATATCCCATATGCCTCTGGGATATCTACTACAATGATGTCAATCACTTGCACAAAATTAGGATGTGTCGCTATCCTGATCATCACATATTTGAGCTCTCCCATGACCTTGAATTGGATTCTATCTAATTGTATGACATGCTTATCACTTTTGAGAGGGACAGTGCCTAATTTATTACAAATCGCCAAGGGAATCACGTTGGAGGATGCCCCAGAATCTGCCAAGCAATTGTGAAGGTTCTGGTTAAAGACTTCAAAAGTTAGGAGAAAAGGTGGAACAAAGGGATTTTCCCTCCTATCTCCCGAACAGGTGTTCATAGTCAGCTTAATCACCAGATCAATGGAAGACATATTTATTTCCAGATCGCTTGCCACCACTGGGTTTCCTACAGATTTCAGAACCTGCAGCATAAATTCTTTCTACTGGGGGATCCTACACATGTCCATAACGGATATGTTGGCCCTTAAATTTGTTAAATATTTGACCACATTATAATCTAGTTTGGGAGATTCCTGAGTGTGAATTCTTATAGGCTTCTTGCCGAAAGAAGAAGGCATTTTCGGGCAATCGAGAGTTTCCTTACTCTTCAAGACCTAGGCGGCATCAGCATCCTTCAATCTAGGTGGACCCTTACTGCACGTTTGTATCGCCAAGACTTCTGTGGGTTGTTCCTAGGACTCAAACAAGTCGCTGGAAGGAATGATCAGGTCAGGATCCCATATCAGCATGGTCGTGTCTCGTGGTGGATCAATCTCTTCCTGATCGGTAGTGTTGATAGCTGAACTACTTGGTTGTTCGGTTAGAGAGACTTCATCTAGGAATCGATTGGCCATCAAATTCATGGTGTGTACCCATTGGGGGAATTTTCTTTCAGAGTGGTTTTGCTAGTGATACGTGNAAGGCTTATAGGGACTTTGGCCTAGGTTTCCCTCCCTTGCGCTTCTCTTCATGTCTATAATATCATTTGATAATTTCTTAACCATGCGTTTCACATCCTCTATATCCCCATTACCCTTTTCAAGAGTTTGTTCGGTCGGTTTCCCCGACGATCTAGTTAAAAGGAGTCCTCTCCTAGGAGGGGGTTGGGTCTCTCTTTTCTCTAAAGAAGCTTGGCCTTCCTTATATTCTTTCATCTGGAACTCTATCGTCTTGGCTTCTTCAAAATTTTCCGCAAGGGTTTGCTTAGTGACTCTTTTCACAAACATAGAAATAGAAGCTGAAAGCATGTTAGCATAAACCTTGATTTGCAATTCTTGAGTTGGTTTCTCCACAGGCTAGAATTTGTTTAAAATGGTAGTGAATATTTGATTGAAATATTTGACCCTTTATTTTGGGTTCATGGTGTCTACGAACAACTCATCCATCAGGGCTCTCATAGTAGTTTCTTTGGCCAATTTGTCTAAAAAATCTTTTTGGAACTTAGTCCAGTTGGTTATAGATCCTACTGGCAAAATAATATACCACATGGAAGCTGAATTTTCAAATCTGTAGGGAAAAATTCTGCAGACTACGTCTTCATGTTGAACATTCATCAGCCTAATATCACGGCTAAGTACAGTTTGAACCAAACAAAAATCACCACGTGGCATTGTCATCGAACAGTTTCTTCAACAGTCCACCCGAGATGTTTCTTGAAAAGGGTGACTTTTTTCATATTCAGACCAACTGATAAATAGTTCTTCACAAGTGTTGGCCCATGGAAATATGTGTTGTTCCATTGGAGCTGCATATATCCCTCTGATGTATGTTGCATGCGCTCAGTACTTTGGTAGATTGAAGTTCAATTGTTGAAGCATGGTTCGGGCTCTGATTGGATGTTTTGCGAACTGTTGTACTTTCTCTGGCCTTGCACCGGTTATCTTTGCGAATTCTTCGGTCCAAAGTGAGTCTTGTTCAGCATATAACTAGAACACGTTGCTCAGGTTGATAAATTCATCGGGGGTTCCAAACTCGGGGAGCTCGACATCCTTCATTGCTCCAACGATTAAGTTTCGGTGTTTCTTTTAGTTCTTCAGCGAGGTCACAGGATGAGCTCTATTCGGTAGTCGGGAGGATTTTTCCTACAATCAAAGTAGAGGTAGTTTAGTGATTAATAAACCTACGATAAGACATAAATAAATCGAAAATATTAACGCGTACCTGCGTAGCTCGCTAGTCCCAGTCATTTTAATACTTACGTGATCTCAGATGCTCCTTTGAGTGACCTGTGATGACCTAGCCGAAGCCGCCGCTTCTCTTTAGTTTAAATGAATTATGTCAGCGTGCCATAGGGTGGAAAATCAAGTATGGCAGACATGAGCATATAAACTGTCATAGTAATCACTTGACCTTTGGGGGCGAAAGGAGGAGTCGGAGACAGGTGTGCATGTGTGTGCTCCCAAAAGGTCGAATACCGTAAAGGGGAAGTCGTTAAATGCCTCTAGAATCTGTATCACCAAGCGTGTCAAACATCATTCATTAATAACAGAGGTTCGGAAGTTCAAAAAGATCGGAAGGATCATACCACATGTTCCCTGCAACTTTGATTCGACAGCGTTTACATGTTCTGGATTGCATCTGTCGGGCAGTTGTGGTGCATCGATTTTCCAAAACATCATGTCACGAGGCACAGGTGTTTTATTGGCACGCTCTGTTTCGCTCCTTCGTTTCTCTATAAATTTTAGGAGATCTGTGGGGAATGCATATGTTGAGCTTAAATCCTCTGGAATTTTGGTCTAGCGAGTTAATCTTGGCGAAGTCCCACGTAATAGTCTTTATCACTTGTAGACGCATGGGTCCCTACACTGTTGCGTCATGGGGTCTCCTTCAAACACGGGGCGGGGTCTAAGAGGCAGCCGGAGTGCCAGGTCTTAGCCCCAGCGTGCCTGGGACTCTTTCTTATTGGCTTCCCAAGTACTTGAAGCTCCAATAGGAGGTACATTTGCGTGGAGACGGAATCAGCATCACAGCGGAGCTTGGGGTGGAAAAAGGTACGTCTAAAAGAGCCATGTTGGGAACCATGCCTTCTCTGGAGCCAAAACCACAGAGAAGAGGAAGGCCTAGGAAATATACAGAAAAAGGAGAGGAGGACCGCCTCCCGATCGAGCTAAGTGCACGTCCACCCCCTGAGGAGCCTGTTATGCTTACCAACTAGTCGGAGCCAATTGGGACTACCGGTAGAGGAGGTGGGAGACAAAAGGGAAGGAAAAAAGCGTCAGGCACTTTCGTCGAAATTCCCGCTCGACACTTAGAGCAGGCTCAACTCGCAATAGTCGAACTCTACCAAGAAAATAGAGAGTTGCGGTGTCAGTTGGTGGTAAAAGACCAGGAGACATCGTCGTCGCAGGGTTGCGCAGGAAGCACGATTTGGCTGCAGAGATGACTTTGGGAAGCGCAAGATACAATTGTGCAGTTGCGCGAGGCATAGTGGATGGCGAGAGAAAAGAACATAGTGCAAGGTGCGAGTAGTAACCTGGGGAAAGGTTCGTGTGTAGGGGACGCATAATGGGCGGTTTTGTGCCTTGTACTTTCCTAAGCGACTCTTGATAAAATTTTATTTTGCTCCTTTGTTGTAAAGATATTTGTGGTCTCACTGCCACAGGGTCGGTTGGTCGCGGCATCGGCGTGGCTTATTGTATGTGATCCAAACTCGGTGGGAACCTTTAGTGCTAAATAACAACAGTATTTTGAATGTAGCACGTTTTCTTTTAAATATAAAAATTAACCGTGTTCTCTTATCTAAGTCTTTTCCACATAAATCATTAAATTCTTGTGATCGACACTTTTACACTGTGAGTTTGTTAATAATTTCCCTTG
>JASDQU010689634.1:62251-77244 GCA_032191745.1 Picea mariana | reverse complement strand
CTCTCGGCTCTTCTCTTTTGATCTACCTGCATACTCCTCCCTAAACGAGATCTGAATATCTCCCTTACCTGAGGGGCTCTTAGCGCTTCCCTCCAGGATTTACCTACTCTAATTAATTACAATAAATGGTTGTCTAGTCTGCTATCCAGAACTAGATCGCAGCCGATCTACAATAAATGCCTATCTTATCTACAGCCTGCACAAAGGCATGGCTCTCCTGGCTCACCAGCCTAAGTCATTAATTTACATTGAATTTCTAATTCAAAGTGAGGTTGCGCCTCCCTCCAACCTTTGAATGCGTGCGAGATGACATGGATGGATGGTTGGCAGCATGGAGCGATGCTCCTGCATCATGATCCCATGCTGCTGCTCAACAAATATGAGATTCTCCAGAGTAAACCATTTCATTGACTCCAGACGTTAAAAGGTAGTTCAATTAATTTTATACTGTTGAGATTGTTGAATTATTTGTGGTGGAAGATGTCAAATCCTCTCGTTGATTCTTATCTAAATGAATCCACCAAACTTTATGGAGAAAATTATGTTAACTAGAAATTTAAGATGATAATGATGCTTGAAGTACATAATCTGTGGACGATTGTGAAAGGACATGAGCCCAAGCCCACAACTGCTTCCTCAATTCCAGATTGAGAAAAATGAGAAATGAATGCGAAAGTGTTGCTACAAATGTTCGTAAAGGACAACATCATTCCTCATAGAAGAGATTGTAAAACTTCCAAAGAGACATGGGACATTCTCAAAGGTTTGTACGAAACCTCTAATGCAAACCAGATTTTATTCTTATAAACTAATCTTTTATCTATCAAAATGGAAGCCAATGAAAGTATTAGTAATTTTGTATCCCGAATTAAAGATTTAAGTGATAAGTTGGGTGATATTGGTGAAAAGGTTTCCAGTAGTGATTTTGTAACTATCACTTTGAAAGGTTTAGTGCAAGATTATGAAGTTTTTATTTTAGCACTCTCTACTAGACAAACACCCCCTACTTTTGATGAATTGGTTGGAATTCCTCTTCAAGAGGAAGAAATAATGAAGAATTATGATATGGACTCAAGTGGTTCAGATTTTGCATTGATTGCAAGAGGTAAAAAATCATACATAGGTAAATTGTGGGACAAGAACAAAGGCAGGTTTCAAGCAAAGCAAAAAGGTATGGCACATCCTGATTCTTATATTAAGAGAAATATTGAATGTGAATACTGTGGCAAACCCGGACATCTTTCTAAATATTGTTATCGAAGAAAGAATCATGAGTCCAATCAAAGATATAAAAGGCATAATGGAAATTTTGTTCATAAAGACACTTCAATCAATGATGGATTTAAAAATATTAAGTTGTTTATTTCTGAAACTACATTGTTTGTTGAAACTGATGATGAGAATGCATGGTTCATAGATTTTGGTGCATCAAACCATATGTCCTATCATAAATAATGGTATGATGAATATTATGAAAACATTGATGGCACACACATTTATGTAGGACTTGATAGCAGATCACATAAAGTTCAAGGCTATGGAATAATAAGTGTGAACTTACCTAATGGACAATTGAGACAGATTCATGATGTGATGTATGTTCCTGGTATTCAAAAGAAATTAATATATGTTTCAACTATCACTGATAACAATTTAAAAGTGGAATTTGGTAAGTTGAGGTGTGTTGTAAAAGATGTCCAGGATCACTATAGGATTGTTTCCACAGGTACAAGAGTTGGTGGATTATATAGGTTGGATATGACAATGAATTGTCATGTTGCATTGACATCCACAACAATGTCAACATAAGAGTTATGGCTCCACATGTACGGGCACCTCAATTACAATGATTTGATGTTGTTGCAAAGAAAAACAATGGTAGAAGGTCTTCTTGTTATGAAGAATGATTATTTTCCATGTGAAGCATGTGTACTTGGTAAGCAACAAAGAGAGGAGTTTCACATACATATAGAGAAAGGACAAACTAATATACATGAATTAATTCATACTTATGTATGAAGACCTATGCAAAGTAGGTCACTTGGTGGTTCTTCGTACCTTCTTATTTTTGTTGATGATAGATCTAGATATACTTGGGTCTATTTCATAAGAAGAAAAAGTGATGTATTTGAGTATTTTAAATAATTTAGAACTATGATTGAAAAATAGACAGGAAAATGTGTTAAGATTCTCATAAGGTGGTGAATACACATCATGAGAATTTAAAAGTTATTGTAAATTTAATGGGATCCAACAACAATTTATAGTACCTTATACACCTTAGCAAAATGTTATCGTTGAGAGAAGGGACAGAACACTGGTGGAGTGTGCTCACAGTATGCTTCAAGGTAAAAACATTTCTAATGGTTTTTGGGAAAAAAATATTAATACTGATATTTATTTAAAGAATCAAAGTCCAACTAAGAAATTAGATTTCCAAACTCCTTTTGAGTTTTTTCATGCTTATAAACCTAATGTCATTCATTTAAGAGTGTTTTTATCAACTTCCTTTGCACATATTCCAAAGGATGAGAGAAGAAAACTTGATACAAAACCAATCAAGTGTGTTTTTATTGGGTAATGTACTGATAAAAAAGCATAGAAATTGTTTGATCCCAATTTACATAAATTGTTTTCAAGTAGATATGTGGTGTTTCATGAGAATGCAGATAGAGATGATACAGTTAATGATGTTGACGCTTGGCATAATTATAATGATAATGATAAGAATGTCAAAATATATGCAATGGTTAAACATGTACAGGTTCAAGAATGGAATGAAAGCAGTATGGACACTTCAAGCAATCATGATACATCAAGTGGAGAAGAGTCACCACAGAGCAGGAGAAGAGATGTAAGCAGTGAAGGACCAAGGAGGTCATCACGAGAAACTTAACCACCTTTAAGGTATAAATATTATGCATTGATGTCCCATGTAATGAATTTTGTATAACCTGTAAACTATGATCAAGCTAAAGAACATGAAGAGTGAAGAAATACTATGAATGATGAATATGACTCCCTTATGAAAAATCACACATGGGAATTAGTTGAACTACCTGAAAACAAAGCCCATATTGGAAGAAAATGATTTTATAAATCTAAATTTAAAGAAGATGGTAGCATTGACAAATATAAGGAAATATTAGTTGCAAAAGGATATTCCCAAAAGGAGGGAATTGATTACAATGACACTTTTGCACCAATAGCTAAATTGAATACAATTAGAGTACTGATTGCCTTAGCTACAACACATAAATGGAAAATACATTAGTTAGATGTCAAATCTGCTTTCCTGAATGGTGATTTGAAGGAAGAGGTTTGTTTGGTTCAACCTGAAGGTTTTGTCAAGCAGGGACAAGAACATCTAGTCTGCGGGTTAAGGAAAGTCTTATATGGTTTGAAACAAGCACCGAGATCATGGTATGTAAATATTGATTCATTCTTTTATCAGAAAGGCTTTGTGAAAAGAAAGAGTGGTCCTAACCTGTATATTAAGAAAGATGAATATGGAAATGTTTCTTTAATATATTTATATGTGGATGATCTCATTATTACAGGAAGTGCACACAAGTTAATTGATGAGATTAAAAGTCAGTTGTCTCGAGAATTTGAGATGAAAGGCCTCAGTGAATTGCATTATTGTTTAGGACTTCAAGTCTAGAGGGAGCCTAGTAAGACACTTATTACACAAAAGAAATTCTTAAAATTTTCCATATGAGTGAATGTAAAGCAATGTCAACTCCCTTAGAATAGTGATGATGGAACTAAAGAGGAAGATGATATATTATATCGTTAGTTGGTGGGAATTTTGAACTACTTCACCACTACCAGACCAAACATTGCATACTCAGTAAACATCCTTAGTCATTTCATGGCTAAGCCTTCTGAGAGCCACTGGAAAGTTGCAAACAAAGTCATCTGATACTTGAAAGGAAAATAAATTTTGGTATTCTATATACTGATGAATCTGATGTCGAACTGACAGGTTTTTTTTATTCATATTAGGCAGGAAATCCTGATGACAAAAGATCTACCTCAGGCTATGCATTTCATATAGGATCGTGAGTTGTGTTCTTGGAGTAGCAAGAAACAACCAATTGTTTCTTTGTCATCAACATAATTTGAGTATAAATCCTTGAACAGTGCTACATGTGAAGTTGTTTGGTTGCGGAGAATTCTTGGATATGTCGAAGAGGAGAAAATGGTACAACATGCATCAATTATGACAATTAAATTGCTATCAAATTGGCACATAATCCAATATATCATGCAAGATCAAAACACATCGAACTACAACACCACTTTGTGAGAGAGAAGATTGAATCAAAGGAAATTTGATCTAGGTGGATATCAGTGGCCACCCACCTATTCTACTGGCTCAAAAAAAAAATTTCCACCTTGGCAGTTTTTCGACAGTTTTTCAGGTTCCAAACTTTCGGGGCCATTTTGAGGCCCTAAACGACATTTTTTGGGGATTTAGGGCCAAGGTGACTATCAAAGGCACTTACCTAGGCTAGCTGAAAATTGTTCTTCTCGGTTAGACCTTTCCAACGGGCTATCATGTGCCTAAAACGGAGATCGTATGCAAAAGTTACGACCCCGGGAAGTTGATGTACTAACTTACCCAAACGGGGCCCACATGACTTTTGGTGCTTCATCTCCTAGAGTTGGGTTTTTGGATGTCTAAGGTTTTTGACATTTCTGTTTATTGTAAAAGGCCTTCAAAACCTCATTGTAACCATCTTCTTGCAAATGAGCGCAACTGTCACATCTCTTCTCAGAGATAAGCTGCCACCATTCCAGCAAGCTTGTTTTCCGTTGTAGGTTACAATTTCAACTTATTTCCTTATTGAATAGAAAACTAGTTTTACTGTATCTCTGTTATTTCGTGTTAAGCATATTTTAATAATGTGTATTCACTTCATTCTGCTCATAAAATCTGGATCAAAATTGGTTTGATTTTTTGTAATACAGATGATAATGTGGCTGATATATTTACCAAACCTCTTGGTAAACTCAAGTTTGAAAATTTTAGAAACAAGTTAGGTGTTGTAGAAAATCAATTTCTTTATTAAAGGGGGATGTTAGAAGAATGTCAAAAAATCTAGAGTAATTGTGAATTTAGAATGTTGTTAGAGACTTTTTCGTGGGTTGTTTTACTAGAGTTTAATTTTAGATCATAAGAGATTCTAGATCCATACTTCTAGGATTCTGTTCGTGGTTTCTTGGTGACCTTTCCAACTATAAATGTAATAGTATTTTCCTTTGTAATCAAGTGCTCACAGTTTTTACACCCTTGATCTCTCTAATTTCGCGTGCTTTCTACTTCTCGAGTGAGGGAGATGTGTAACCCCTTCAATGCTTAATATTATGGAGTTGACATGTGACATTAAAAAGAAAATTAATAAAGAAAAAAATAATTTCAATGTGGGCCATAAATAAAATATTTCTATGTTCACCTATATATGTGTGTGTGTGTGTGTGTGTGTGTGAGAGAATTAAGTTTAACCTTAGTGATTTGTGTTGAGGAGTGTTTTCCCCCACCCAAATTCAATTCTCACAAGTGACATTTGAACTCTTAAATGAGCAAGCTTAACAATTAAAAATTATCATATGACATAGAGAGTAATCGAAAGCACAAAGAATCTTATTCTATTCTACATAGAGCAAGCTTAACAATTAAAATTTGTCATATGACATAGAGAGTAATTGAAAGCACAAAGAATCTTATTCTATTCTACATAGGTGCTTTATAGTTATATGTATCCATATTAATGTAAAATGGATATAACATTATGAAAAAATAATAAATATGAATTCGATTTTTCTGGTGTGAAAATGGACGCACCCATATCCAACAGACAATATCCAAAGATGAACACAAGCTACGACTACCATTATTAGGAGGCAAAGAGGTGTAGGTACCCATTCTAAGCCTAGTCATCGAAGCCATGCAATGTTGTGTGGAGGACAACGATCACAAACCCGACCACAACTGCGACGAAGATTATCTCCTTATACTCGATGAGCAGGAGCATCGGGGTTGTCAGCACAGCCGACCAGGTCAGCGTTGCCCCGTTGAAGACCACGGGCAGCTGTCTCTGTAACAAGTACAACACGTACCAGGCGATGACTGTGGCCAGGAGCAAGAGAAACGACAAGAGCTCCTAGGAGAGGGTGCAGACCACGAGGAACAACAAACCCATGGCCAACACTTGCCCCCTCCCTAAGCTTAGGTTGAGGACCTTGGCCAGCTGGCTCTGTTCAGAATAAAAGATGCACAGGGCGACGACCACCGCTAGGACCAAGGGCAACGAGAAGATCTCCCAGAAGACAGTGCATAGCACGATGGCATAGTCCATGCAGAAGTAGATGAGGTACCTGTAAACACAGGTCTTCACCAGGGCGAGGGATCATGGCCACGAGAAGGAGCCAGTGTCCAAGATCTTTGAACTTGGGCAACGCTTCTTTGAATCTAAGATGGAGGCGTTTTCCATAGGTATTAATTAGGGAACGAGCAGGTTTTCTTAGAGTGGAAGTTAAGGCGGGCATTAAAGCTGAGATTAGATTTCCTGAAATGGTATATATCTTTCTCTGTAAAATGGACTCAGTACATATACAAATTAGAGGATGCTTTTCCTTTGGACAAAATGTTAAAGGAAAACCTTCAACGATCACTTCCGGACTTCACGCTTGGGCATTTTCAAGGCATATAAACAACAAAAATCTCGGATCTACGAAGTTTTTAAGTCCTGAAGATAGTTCACTGTGATAATGTTTAAAAGGGTATACAAATGAGCTATAAGACACGTCAAAAGGCTGACGTGCCATATAAAAAATATGTGCCACATGTCACCTGAAACAGTACAGATGACGAACAAAAGATATTCTTTAAACCAGTGCCACCTGTCACGGTCTATATGAGCACCACGTCTCCTGACTGATGGACAAGACGTATTTATTATAATTTTATGATACGTTTCAGCAACGGATTGATGCCACTTCTCTTAGGTGCTTAGGGATACAGAGATTTATGATGTCACATGTTTTTACTAGTTTATGCCACTTGTCCTTCGCTCATGGCTTCCACTTGCCTCTGACACTTGGCCCCATGTTTATTTCCAATTAACCCAAAATTAATGTACCTTTTCATTAAGTATCTCGGCAGTTCTTGACTCGGACTCTTAGGCGTTTCGCGTTATCAACCTGTTCTTCATTGAAAACTCTTGGAGTGGTACAGCCCTGAAGTGACATGGCACTTCATGCATTTTGGTCACAAATAGGAAACAAAATGACTTTTGAGAGATTTTGTAAAAGGGAAAGACAAAGAAACTATCCAACTGGACTCAATTTCACAATATTTTTTATGAAAAATGTTTTTTTGGTACGTTCCAAGGAGATTATAGTGATGGGTTTTCCCATTGACTACATATTAGTTAACATGTTGACTACAAATTTATGATGTTTTCTAATGTTTGACATTGTTTGATTGAATTTTTTGTAATCTTACAAAAATTTTAAATCATTTTCGTGACTACATATTAGTTAACATGTTGAGTGCAAATTTATGGTGTTTTCCAATGTTTAATATTGTTTTGTTCAATTTTGTATTTTTTTTAAAATTAAATCATTTTCCTGTACAACTATTGATAGATGAATTGAACCTCTTTCTATAAGAATTTAAGAGGCTCTTTAATCCATAATTATAAATGTACGTTTAGTTTTTTTTTTCCCTGCCCAATACTTCCATTTAAATCAAAACAGTGTATTGTAGCATCTGCAACTTTCGCTCCTTATATTTTACATGCAAGGATAATTTGTGATAGGGTGTTAGATTCAAATATAAAATTTTGTTGACCGTGTTTCCAATAGATTCCAACACATGTGTGCCTTTATAAATGGCATAGTTTTGTGTCCACTAGCCCTCTAATAAAAACAACAAATCAATGGACATATACAACATGGCAACTTAGTTTATTATTTGGTAGGGACTACGCTGCCATGCAACACTTGTTACAATCTCCAACTTATTGATGAGTGTTTTCATTATTGTTTTGTGAACTACATACTTCTTTGACAACATAATCTATTTTTTATTTTTTTTATGACTAGGGGAATCGACAATGGCGGCAGTATCGTACTTGTGTGAAACGAGGTCAAATCTTGTCGGCTACCTTATAACCCCTAGGGAGAATCGCATAGCCCGCAAGCACGCCTCTGTATAAATCAAGGTTTGAGCTAGTGACCTGCGTAACAACACAAATTCCTTAACAGTATGTCTGTTGGCCACTAGACCAAACCCCTACAGGCAAAAAAACATTGAAGGACATGGGGGTGGGATTTGATCCACTTATGTGTGCATGGGCCATGATACCATTTAATATAGTATCTATGGGTGTAACCACACATTCTTCCACTAACTCAAGGTGCCCCCATGGCTTCAGGTTAGGCCCTCATGAGAATTGAACAATGGTGAAAAACTCATCTCTTTCCACCATTGGATCCAACCACTTTGGGTTTAAAAGTTGAAGTACATGGGGGTGATATTTGATCCACTTATGTGTGCATAGGTCATGATACCATTTAATATAGTATCTTTGGGTGCAACCACATGTTTGACCATTATGTCAAGGTGCCCCCGTGGCTTCAGGTTAGGCCCTCACAAGAATTGAACCTTGCCCAATGGTGAAAAACTCATCGCTTTCCACCATTGGATCCAACCCCTTTTGGATTTTTTTTTTTTTTTAAATATAGAGAATCCCTTTATTACATTAATTTAAACCATTTAAACTTTATACAAACAATTTTAATAAAAATTAAAAAATATATTTCAAATTAATTAACTGAATGGTAATTTGAATATTATAAACTTAATTTTGATATTATGTCTGTGTTTAATATTGCTGAACAAATTTGGGAAATATATACACACTCCATAGTTTTATTTGTGTTGAGCTCAATTCCATACTTCAATATAAGAACATGGGCATGTAGAAAGGCGGATACTCTCCAAATTCTAAACTTCAAAAAATAAAGTTAGGAATAGTGAA
This sequence comes from Picea mariana, assembly GCA_032191745.1. Taxonomy (NCBI): domain Eukaryota; kingdom Viridiplantae; phylum Streptophyta; class Pinopsida; order Pinales; family Pinaceae; genus Picea; species Picea mariana. Next base: position 68,191 of record JASDQU010689634.1, on the reverse strand, counting down.
GCCTTGAAAAAAGTTAGGAATAGTGAAATGAAAGATTTTTCCCCGAAATTTGCAAATTTTGAAAGAGGAAACATGTTATTCCATTGTTTCAACAGAGTGATTTCATGTTATTAGTCCCTGCCGAAGGCGTAGAGGGACTATAGCGATCGATAATTCATTGACTTCATATTAGTTTATCCTTTGACTAAAAATATTTGCATAATCTCTATTGTTGGAACTAGAGAACTACAAACATTGATTTGTATATAATAAAAAATACCATATATGTCATGATCTGATTGGATAACAGATTAGAGGTCTTATTTCCATCTTTGTTATTCTCAATGTTTTATATGTTAGCATATCCAAAGTTTTTGATCATCTACAATCTTTCTGAATTTTTACTATTTTTATTAAAATGTTTAGATATCCAAAGTTTTGAGCATCAAGAGTCAGGTTTTTATTAGTTGACTTCATATTAGTTTGTCCTTTGACTATTTTTTTTTTGCATAGTCTTTATTGTTCGAACTATTGTTATTATTATTACTATTTTTTATTATTGTTATTATTTTATATTATTATAAAATAATATAATAATTATTTTGTGTATGTAATAGACCTGCCACACTACATTATTTCTTAAATTTTTACACAAAGTGAGGCCCTTCAACGGTCCTGCTAGACTTAAATGTTTACCTAACAGGCCTCACAGCCTTAAATGTTTACTTAACAAGCCTGTTACAATGAATTCTCCTTCGATTTGTTTGTATAAAATGTTATCTACAGTGAATATGGGCAATATTGTTCTTCAGCAGCATTACTGGTTCACTGGTTGATGCTTTCTCATTGTTTACTCATTGGTTTCTTATTTTCATGTTGTTGTTGCTCTTGTTTGCCTATTGGTCTTGTTGTAGTTTGCACGCTTGGGATTTTGCAACCACGATTGGAACTGTGCTTCTGTTGTTCCTCATTGATGGGTGGGTTTCAGTGCCATGTTTACCCTCTTATTCGTTGTTTGTTGTTTGCTATTTCGAGTTTGCAGGTGAAAATTTTCAATACTGGAGATTCCTGAGTCAGAATCCTCTTACAGAACATCTTTGCATGTGAGGAGAAAATACAATTTCTTTTTTTATATGTCATTGTGGTTGCGATGGAGGTGGGTTATATGTCGAACATTGGCATTCAGTAATGAGACAAAGACAACATTATAGTCTTGTTTGTCTGGTCGTATTAGTCACATACAAAGATGGTCTGGAAGAGGATTTTGATCGCTCCCAGTATTGAAAATTATTACTTGCAAACTAGAAAAAAACAAACAACGAACAAGGATGCAACCATGGTAGTGAAACTTACCTGTAAATGGGGAACAACATAAGCGCAGTTCCAAGTGCGGATGGAAAATGCCAATTGTGAAAACTGTAACTTTCTTAAATGTTTACATAGTGGGAGGCCTTTAGACGGTGCTCAAATCCTTAAATGTTTACCTGGTAGGCCTCACAACCTAAAATGTTTTCTTAACAAGTGTGTTACAATAAATTTTCCTCCGATTGTTTTGATACAATCTTGTCTACAGTGAATTTGGCCAATATTGTTCTTCAAGAGAATTCTTGGTTGACTGATTGATGCTTGCTCGTTGGTTTGATGGATACTACTTATTATTGTTTGATTTAGCTTTGCAGAGTTGAGGGACTACAGCTGCGGTTGGGCCTTTTAGTACTTGTTCATTGGTTTGTTGTTTGCTTCTTGCTCTTGTTTTCTTCAACTTTGCAAGGTTGGGTCCTGCATCTGCAGTTGGACCTGTTGTTGCAGTTTGCAGGCCAAGGGTTGTACTTTTGTCCTTCCTCATTTACCAATGGGTCTCAGTGACACGATTGCATTCCTGCATTACTTAACCAGTCTATTACAATACATTTTTGTCCAATTTTTTTTTTTATATACAATGTTGTCTACAATGAATATGGGAAATATTGTTCTTCATATTACTGGCTCACTGGTTGATGCTTTCTCATTTCTTGTTCACTGGTTTCTTGTTTTCCTGTTGTTGTTACTCTCGTTTGTTGTTTCTCTTTTTGCATTTTTCACACTTGGGATTATACAACCACGATTGGAACTGTGATTTTGTTGTTCCCCATTGATGGGTAGGTTTCCTTGCTATGTTTACCTTCCTATTCTTTGTTTGTTGTTTTCTATTACCATTTTTCAAGTGAAAAACTTCAATACTAGAGATGCCTAAGTCAAAATCCTCTTACAGAACATCTTTGTATGTGAGGAGAAAATTCAATTTCCTTTTTTATATGTCACTGTGGGTGTGATGGAGGTGGGTTCTGTATCGAACATGGGCGTTCAGGAACAAGTGAAGAAAACATTACAATCTTGTTTCTCTGGTTGTAGTAGTCACATACAAAGATGTTATGTAAGAGGATTTTGATCACTCTCGATATTAAAAATTCTTACTTGCAAATTGAAAACTGAAAAAATAAATAAATAAATAAATAATTAAAAAAAAAAATGAATAGGGATGCAACCATGTAAGTGAATATTACCCGTGAATGGGGAGCGATAGAAGCGCAGTTCCAATTGCGGATCCAGAATGTCAACCGTGCAAACTTCAACTTTCTTAAATGTTTACATAGTGGAAGGACTTTGCACGGTCCTCACAACCTTAAATGTTTACTTGAAAGGCCTCACAGCCTGAAATGTTTTCTTAACAGGCGTGTTACAATATATTTTCCTCCGAATTTTTTATACAATCTTCTTTGCAGTGAATTTAGGCAATATTGTTCTTCCCCAGCATTCTTGGTTGATTGGTTAATTCTTGCTCGTTGGTTTGTTGGATGCTTCTTATTGTTGTTTGATTCAAATTTGCAGAGTTGAGGTCATGCAGCTATAGTTGGGCCTGTTGGTACTTGTTCACTGGTTTGTTGTTTGTTGCTTGCTCTTGTTTGCTTCAATTTTGCAAGGTTGGGGTCTTGCATCCGCAATTGGACATGCTGTTGCAGTTTTCAGGACAGGGGCTACGCTTTTGTCCTTTCCCATTCACCGGTGAGTCTCAGTGTCATGGTTTCATTCTTGTTCGTCAGTTGTTGTTTTCTATTTCCATTTTTCAAGGAAGAATTTTCAATACTGGGAATTTCTGAGCCAAAATCCTCTTGCAGAACATTTTCATATGTGACTACTACGACCAGAGAAACAAGAGTGTGATGTTATCTTGGTGTTCTTCTTGAATTTCATTGTTCTCCATAGATCCCACCTCTGTCATAGCCAAAGTGACATGGAAAAGGTTGACAAATCTATGACAACTGCATTCATAAGAATGTGCAAAGAACATGAAAGAAATCATATTGATACTATGCAAATGATACATGCACTTAGAAATACATTGCTTAATCTTCAACAAATGTCTTCTCAACAAACAGTCGACGTTGCACTTTCCCTACCCCTGGACTGTGGTTCAAGGAAATATGTCTACAAAAACACATCTCCACTTGAGAAACACAAATTGGAACATGGTTTTATAGTTAGGCCACCAAAAATACTATTAAAATAAAATAATATGAAAAATGTTGAAATGGATATAAACAATATCTCTTTGGACTTGAACCAGAGTTTGTCGAGATCCAACTATATTTCATAGCTGAGAATGTTTTTCCCATAGTTAATGTGTTTCTATGGTTTCGTAATTATGAGACTAAGTGTTGTTGTGTGAGGGATAAAGTTCTTATCTCCCTTTATTTTTCCTCTTCTATACTTACCCGTTTTTTCCCTTTCGTCTTCCCCTCTATTATTCGTTTTTGGTTCTATACTTAGTCGTGTTTCTATGTTTGTAGGTTCTTGTGGTGGCGAAATGATAAATCCTCATCTCCATATATATCTTCACATCACGATTCCAACCGACTATCGTTCGTTTGCATACTTATCCAATTTTATGACCGTGGGTTCGCGGATAGACACTATCAAACTCTGATGCCCCATGTTCAGGGTATACATATTGCACCCAAAAATTAGGTGATCTACAATTTGACCCCGGACTCCTCGAAATCGCAAGCCTGACTCTACCTATGATGACTCTGTCTAACTGACCCACCTTTCCATACTTTTTCGAGTCTTCAAAGTTTCATGGGCTCACGGACTCCCAGGATCACATAAGTTTGAAAGCATTTTTCGCTCCCATCCATACCCTCCACCTTCCTCCCTTCCCATTGCACATTAATTATGATTTTACTAGTGACAACTCACCAGACAGGTTCAAAAATATTAGCATTAATAAGAGGAAATCTTGAGGACATCTCCCATTAAAACGCATTAATGGGTGAATATTATGGGATCTGATGATTTTTTTGTGTCCATCTTGAAATGGCAAAAATTGTTGGTTATTTTAGTTTTTTTAAGGCATCATCATAGTAAGAGTTCAATATTTTGCTACCCAACTATCATCCACAAAGGTGTTGACATCATGTCCCTCTTTAATACTGTGCATATATTACAGGTTGTCATATTTGAGAATATGCTTTCATATGGAAATGCTAACTCATATGTTATTAGTGACAAATCACCACACATATTCGAAAAGATTGGCATTAATATGCGAAAAGGTAAAGGTCATCTCCCATTAAAACACATTAAACCAAGATTTATAGAAGATTATACTATCATCCTCCAATGTTCATTTTAAATACTTATTCCCATTTCCCTCTATCATTGAAAATTTGGGCTTTAAGGTGCTTTCCTTGTAATGTTCCTGGTCATCCACATGTGAGACAACTTAGAGATGTCATTTAGTCCCAATTGAAATTTGAGGGAATGGTTTTATGTGACGTTATCTTTGAGCAAAAAAAAAATTGTTAGCCAACAGAAAATCATACACAAAAAATTCAAGTATCTTATGATTGGTATTCTCCCTGTATTCGATCCTTTGGTTGGTTAAAAGGCCTACCTTAAGATTTGTATATTGAACTTCTTTGTTTTTTTACTGGAAATTTGAAGGGACTTTCAAGTCACTTGCAAAATGCTTCGTTGTTTAAGTATATAGTTTCTTCCAACAACGCATATTTGGCAAGTGTATCAAATCCTGCAGACTACACAAGAATTTATCTTTCATCAGAGGAGTCACACATATTGTGGCTTACAGAATGGTCTAGAATATTCGGAAGAGATGCCAAATATTACTCCATGCACAAATATACTCAGAAGGAAATTATAAATTTGGATCCTCACGAATGTTAGAAACTGTATGCGTGGTTGAATCAACATCCTATAATTACAAGAGTTTCTATTTCAAAGTTTGTTGAGTGATTTCTGGGTGTGGTAGTAGACTTGACAGAAAGTCATCTTCTTTTTCAAAGTTTTTTCACCGAACTCTGGATGGAGTAACAAACTCCACATACAATCAACTTTCTATCACTACAACACATTTTTTTGACTATTCCTATGCATATAATTGCATCTAGGTTGAAGAGCTTTCCTCTCTTTGCAAGAATATTCTCCTGGTACTTGAAGGTGGGTATATAACTAGGGAACGAGGCTCTCAAAAGTTTCTGATGCCTGCATCGACAAGTAAATAGGAAAAGTTAACTGGAAGGAATTATGGACTATGGAATTTGCAACACTTTCTGGAGATTACTTTATACTACCACCTTCATCTAATGATTTTGTTTCATTCTTTAGAAGAGACCATGATGTAGTAGATATTCCAGATCTATTTCCACCAAATATCAATCTTCTTGTTGTTTCCCGTGCTTTGAATAAGGAGAATGCATTTCTTCTGTTGCAGTAGATCCAATATTTAAAAAAAAATGGAAGTTGCTCGATGCTTGAAGTATTGACTTGTCTGGTTCAAATAAATCGCCATGGCCTCGCCGCAAGCATCTCTCGAGTAGTTCATTAGGATCACAGGTCGATAAGCACATAATGCCATCCTGTTCATAGAGTGCTTCCATCCCCAGCTTGCGTTTGAACATGTGT
>JASDQU010689632.1:52068-62644 GCA_032191745.1 Picea mariana | reverse complement strand
ATGAAACCTTAAAAACCTTAAACAAGTAAAAATATTTTGTGTGATTTCTTAAAAAAAACTACTTCAAAAACATGGAAAATAATCTCAAGCTTATTTAGTTTCAAATGATAATACCTTCACTATGCAAACACTAATTGAAAAAACTTTTTTTTTTGAAATGTAGAGATAATGAAATGAGCTTCCCCATGGGTGGTTGCAAGCCCATCTTCAATTTAATCTTCAAGGTGTTCATAATCAATAAATTATGACGTGCCTTGTTGGCGAGGGAGTCAAACTACATATTTTCATAGTTGTGGATGTCAGAATTGGATTTTGAGAGTTGCGTTGACTTTGTAATCATGAAAGCTTATAATTAGCCTATGTAGAAGGTTAGATTGTCAATTTGGTTAGGAGCAAAAAATGCACAAAATCAATTTTTAATGAAAGTTTGAGCCTCATTTATAACACTACTTTGCAAAGATTGAATTTCAATGGCTCATCTTACATCTCTTTTATATAGTCTTCCAAGTTGTGCACTAACATTGACAAAATCCACCACCATGTGAGAAAATTTTAATTCAGGAAAATGGTCAACTGATATTTGGAGCACTTAATACCAAATACATGGTGAACTTGTTGATTCTTTATGAAACACAATTCTAAGTCAACCAAAGATGTAAGACAACTTTAATAAGTTGAGATAATGTTGCACACACTCTTGCATAGATCAGATCCATTTAAATCCAAAAAGTGAAACCTCAAAACTAAGATGCATGCAATATGATACAAGCGAGAAAACAAAATTATGAGGTAAATAAAATTCCAATAATATCATCGAGATGGGATTTTAGTGTTTGCATTTAAACCATATAATCAAAATTGCATCAATGAATGATGATTCTAATAAGTGTTGCACAATCAACAATCATATTCAAACGATTCGAGAGTATGGAAGAAACACTTGGATGAAAAAAGGTTTAGTTTTAAAAAATTCAAAAGGGGGTCCTCAAGTTGGTTAACTTGGGGTGTGTTGAGGCCTCAAGTTGGTTAACTTGGGATGTGTTGAGGCCTCAAGAAATGGAGAGACACTTGGTGAAGACATGAATATCTAAAATGCACTATCAAATTGCTTAGGTAATTGATGAAAATATTTCACCTTATCCAAATAGATACCTTATTCCTATATAGTGGGTCCCATAGGAACTCTGTTTACTAATGAAATCATGGATTAACTAGATCCCAAATTGCAACAACCTGCCAATTGAACTAAAGGGAAAAAATAGTTGGAGTTTATTCTTTAAAGTGTGGTTCCAATTTTCAATTTAAAACTATGATCACAGAGTTTATTTAAATCAAAGGTTTTAAGATTTCTCAAAATGGACTTATTTGATTCTCCAGGTGTTTCTCTACTGCTCATGAGCATCCATAGCCCTAGTGGAGTCACCCTAAAATCACATACCTTGTTATGTTGACCGTGAGCGTTTATAGCCTTGATGGATATATCTACATTTCCCTATAAATCATTTGAACTTTATTTCCCATCTTTATTTTCAAAATTTTCTTTTGCAAATGGTGTACAAGGAAAGTAGCATGTCTTTCAAGTAGGTGTGGATGACACCTACTTTTTAAATAATTTATTGGTCATGATTGGTTTATAAAGAATGGAACCCTTTCATACATGTGATTCATTGCTTGAAAATTTGAGTTTCAAATTTGTCATGGGATTCAATCACTTAAAAAGTTCTAAGTTCCAGGACTATCTAGAAGATTTTAGATAATCTTTACAATTTTTTTTGTTATAGTCTTTCCTTTCCTATTGATAACTATAAAATGCACGATGAGTTTTCATGACATGTTGAGACCACCATAACCTAAGGAAACCATGATGAAATGAGAGCCATGGAGTATAAGAAAATCAAAGAGATATGCAAGGACATATCGAGAATCCAAAAGTCTGAACAAAATTTTGAAATAAAACTTAAGTATAAACCATAAGTGGTGAAATGAACTACAAAATAAAAAACAGAAAATACTTCAAGGTGGGAAAAGATCTTGGAACTTCACTACTCATCCTGAGAAATAGGAAATAATAAAATCAAGAACTTGAATTTAAAATCATAAGAAAAGTAGTGAACAAAATGCCATGCAAAGAGAATGCTAAAAATAAAAACAAGACTTGCACATCATTTATCAATAAAAACAAATTGTAGTAAGATCAAATTTCAATGCAACCTTAGATTCTTTATGTAAGAATTGAACACATGCTTATCATAGAAAATTGGCTGAAATATTACTAGCTTCAATACTTTGATGTCACCCCAAGGGAGGCATATATGGGGTTAAATGTATATGATATGACCCCTAAGGGGGGGCATATATGGGGTTAAATGTACATGTAATGGGTAAATTTATATGTAATAGGGTTATCCTAATGATAAAGGGGCCTCATATACAATGTGTGAATATGTATATATAGAGATAATGTATTCATTATTGGAGACATGTGAGTTATGATGTATGCATGTATTTGGGTATTTTTAGGAGTTCCTCATATTGCTTAAGGAGTTATTTTGTAATATATCTCTCTTATCTATCTTGGAGTTGTGCTCCATGCTCACATTGGGTACATGGTGTGCACTTTTGGTTTATTATGGCATTTTAATCATTTGGAATCAGAGTATTCGGACCAAAAAAGAATTGATTTTGGATGGATGGATCATCATTAGTGGAAAGAAGAAAGAAGAAACATAAGAAAATCATATTACTTGGTTTCATCACATGTAAAGCCTTTAATTGCAAAGCTTTGAGGAGAAATATTTTTGAAGGAGAGTACTATAATATGACCCCAAAGGGGGCATATATAGGGTTAAATGCATATGATATGACCCTAAGGAGTAGCATATATGGGGTTAAATGTGCATGTAATGGGTAAATGTATATTTAATAGGGTAAACCTAATGATAAAGGGGCTCATGTGCAATGTGTGAATATGTATATATAGAGATCATGTATTCATTATTGGAGACATGTGAATTGTGATGTATGAATGCATTTGGATATTTGGAGGAGGTTCTCCTATTCTATAAGGAGTTATTGTGTGAATTGTCTCTCTTATCTTTATTGGACTTATTCTCCATGCTCACATTGAGTACATGGTCGATATTGTTGGTTTATTCTGACATTTTAAGCATTTTGAACATAACATTCTTATTTCTCCGTTCAAAACTAATATCATTATAGTTTTCTATTTTCTGCTTAGCATAATTACTTCCATATCCAAAAAAAAATGTCAAATTCCATGTTTCCAATCATGTCTAAATTGTTAGTGGATTTGGCCTTGGGTAGGTTATGATTGATCGATAACCTCTTAATGGAAACAAATTTCATATCCCAAGAAGTTGGATCACCACTATTATATATTTCCAAGCATGAATGTTAATTTTGAATTAAAGTTTTTTAGCAAAATTTTGGTTGGTGATTTCTAAGTATACCTATAGCTTCCCTTCCCACTAAACTTTCATGAATTTTTTAACACAATATTCCCTGAAGTTTGAATTATGAATAAAGATATTCAAGTGGCGATTATAGGGTTTGTACATCGAAAAGTACTCAAGGAGAATGTTGCAATTGAGAACAATTCGTGAGAATTTATTATATGTAACTCTGTCAAACAATTAGGTTAGTGTGCAGTGTTTTATAAATGTTTTCAAGGCTTGTCAAATGGACTTGCGATGAAATTTCATTAAAGATAAAGCATCCTCTACAATCTGAATCATAAGGAAATTGTTGAAATAATAAAGGACCCAAAGGTAATGTATTCTCTTTTCATTTTGACAAAGATTGAGCATAGATAAACCCACTAAGAATTGTATGATGGGGTTAATGTTTTAAGTTTTCTTCCAACTCTATGCTTTCAACAAAAGAAAAATTATTTCACAAAATTCAAACATTTTAACAAACTATAACGCATGGCTATCCAAATATTTCATATTTTGAATTATAGTTTACCAATATTCAGTGTTGATTAGTTGGTCTTCACATTTGGAATTACTCACTATTATAAGTCATTATAAATCATCCAAGGTTTTTAGATAGGTGCTTATGTGACCTACCCCACCTTGGATACATACTCTTGTGGCCGAGAACTATGATGGGATGGAAATTAGAGTAGGCCAAGTCCATTCCCTGGGGTGGGACAACCGAATTATACCGGGATGGGGCCAATGTGGTTGCAAACAACAAGTTCATGAACATAGTGGGATGATTTATCTTATAGAACTCCAAGAATAATTCTTTCTACATGGAAATTATTCATTAGATCAAGAAGTATTCAATCATGTCAACTCATAAGTAACCTTATCATCAAAACACAAAATTTCAAGAAGTAAAAGTAGGCCAATCTACTAGATAACAAACTAAATTGTAAAGGTAACAAAAATAGAATTTGTAAAGCAATAATGGAACCAAAGTTCATTCTTTTAAATAAATTCAAAATAAATCAACATATACTAAGTAGTATAATTAAAATCAAAGCTAGGTCAAAAACATAAAACAAATCATATACTACATCATGTACTAACCAATGACAAACCTGTGTTAAGTGGAATCAAAATGCTAATGTAACTATCCATATGAATTCTCTATGCCCTAAACTGTATTTTCACATTTGGTGGGTGCAAAATTGTATTAAAAATTGATACATATCAAAGAACAATCCACCAAGGTTCCATTTTCAGTGAATGATTCGTGAACTGATTTCTTTTCTTTTAACTTTAAAATTTGATCAAAGAACGATTACAACCACATGGACATGGAATCAAACATTTGGTCCTTATTTTCAATTTCAGATTAGTGTATTGATGTGAGTTTCCAACATTCATTAGAATTGAAATCATGCTTAGTTCTTCTAGCAATAATAGGTTGTACATCTATAGGAATGACAAATTCAACCTTCTCATCTCCAATTAATCCATAATTTTTGGATAGTACCTAGTTTGCCTCTCTTACTCGCTCATTTCTCTAAAATACTCCTTGGACATGATATTCAATCTTATGAGTTGAAAATGTATCCTTGTGATTTGTTATTAGAAAAGGGGAAGATTACTTGTCATGCATGAGATGATCTAGGAAATATGAGCTATCAAGTTTTCGTCTTGTCACACTCACCACTACATTTTTTCATTTTTTGTAAAGACTAGAGCTTGGAGCTTATTTGATTTTAATTTTTTCTATAGCACTACCTTCTCCTCTTGGATTAGCGAAAGAGTGTACCTAGAACAAACTACTTCAAAATGATTCTCAATTTCATCCAACTCTATCTCCAAGGACCTACTTTCATTATGTGTTTCATGCTTGGAATTAAGGCATGAAAACAAGAACAAAGAAGCCTTTGATAAAGGCTCCCATACGTTTGATTCCCCAAATTATTTTAGGAAAACATAATGATCTTTGAAATATGATATGCAACTAGTTTCTTGATTATGATTCATAGATTGGTTAATGTTCACGAACCCTTTATCCTTTTGTTTACTAATGTTCAATAGGGGAATATCTATATTTATAGAAGTACATGGTACATCCCTTCATTCTTAGCTTTATCATTATTTGAAACTTGACAGTTGGTATCTAAACCTATGTTAGATTCTACAAAGGGAAAGTTTTTTTTAAAGTCATGCATTCCAAACTCTTTACTTAGCAAATTAAATGCATTTAGGATGTAATTTTTCTTTTGAGACTTTAGATTCAAGTTCTAAACACCAAAGGGTAGAAGTAAGGTAGTTTCTATACCTAGATATGCTTGGTGAAAATAAATGTGATTAGATTTATTAATATAATTTACAAACACTTCCCTTTTCATACTTAAATAGGGTTGAGGTTTATATACAAAGCTTATTCTTTTTATGTTCTATGCAATATTTCACTTGTTTTGTTCCTCTTGTAAGGACACAACTTTGTTATACAATACCTTAACTTGATTTTCAAACATAGTGATTTTTTAATACTTTGATTGATTTTAACATACCTTTCATTATTCAAAGAAAAAGAAAGAAAAATATCCAAGGGATACCTTTTCAAGTCTTTTTCAATACTTTGTGCTTTGTAGAACGATTTGTTTAAATCTCTTATCCATTTTACAAAATGAATATAGCCATAGTTTTGGGATGGACATACACATAACAGTGGAAAACGACTTTAATTGAAGGAATATGATTATCACAGAGGGAATAATAAGCTCACCAAAAATGTGTGTTAATTTCACGAATAGATTCTCTAGCTTCCACCTACGATTTATGGATTCTTTTGACAAATCTTAACCATATTATAATATTCTTCATAATCATTTATGAAAATACTTTGGAACTGAGACTAATTTTGAATTGTATAGACAAAAGAAAATTATACCAATCGAAAACCATACCTTTGAAAGTAAAAGAAAACAACCTACACACCCCATGTTCATGAAGAATATTGAGAAAGAATAATACAAATTCATATTGTCTAATATGATAAAGTGCTATAATGTTTCTTTCACCATTGAACTTCGATGAAAATTCAACTTTCTTTCTTGGGATTTCATACAAAGGCCCTTGTAGGATCAATACTATATCAAAATCTCATGCAAGGATTTGAAGTAGAGCCATACAGATAAAGGTAGAAAGAATCATAAACTCATCTCTTCTCGAGGGTAGCCTCTGGGAGGTGTCCCTCCTTATAGCCCCAATTATGTTGATGGGGAGAAATGGGAAACATCAACAATAAGGGTTAACCATGGAAGATAAACCCAAGTAGGGTCTCCCCTCTATACTGTAGGAAAAGCCATCTGGATTCTTGCTTGGCATCCATTACTATTTAGGGTTTTACCGATTGTGGCCTGATCTACCATTTAGGATTTTCAAATAAAAATGCAACTCACTAATATGAAAATGTGAGTGTCTAGACTAATTACAACAAAAACTACAAATACAATATAATATAAGTAATACAATTAGTAACAATAAATTAGTTCGTTGGGATACATACTACATTAACTCTAGTATAACTAACAATTGACCGAGAATAGTTTGCAACTAAAAATGTAGGCTACACTTTTGTATATCATCTAACCTATTTGAACAAAATTAGGATGACATAGAACTGATTAAACTAAATCCAATATTGTTATCCATAAATAGTTCACAAAACATTCTTCCATAAACCTTAAATTACAAACAAGAAGTTGAGGATAGCTTACATACATAGTTGAAAGTGATATTTCCATACCCAAACCAACAAAAATACTAAGTAGCAGGGAATAAGAATGAACACTAGTTGATAAGAATAGTCTACATAAATGAGTTACTCACTCTTACAACCTTTCAATGCACCAATGATATGTCTATATCAAATTCAAAGCACAACATAAATCTCAAGCATAAATTCAAATATGTATCCTTATTTCTTTATAGATTTTAAAAACATATTCACTCCACCAATTATAGTTGTCTAAATCTTACTAGAATTAAACTAGTGGGTTACACCAAAGAAGACATACATACATGATCGCTACATTCAAAACGAATGATAACTAATTGTCTTCCAAGATTTGAATTCCAATATGCACTAGTAAGATCAATTTGGAAATTGATTCCATCATTTTAAATCTTTCTTGAATATTTTCTCATAGTAAATACTCTCTTCTCTGCAAATGTAACAAAATGAAAATTTCTGTGAGGGTAAAAGACATGAATTTTGTAATTTTTTTGGAAACACAATCTGTTAAGGTTACTCATTTGATAGAATGTGAAAAATCAAGTGATAGGAAAGAGTCTAAAAGACCTCTTGGAAGATGAATCCAAAAATATATGTACTTAAAGATATATCATATCAATTAATAATACAATCTCATGCTTATCTACATTCATGTGTTCTAACAATGGTATCAAAGCTCCATATTGATTAGGGCCTATAGTATTCGTCCGTAGCATTTCTCTAGCATTTCATTTCCTCCCATGTGCAGAAACGTCCCTCTACAAACCTGTCATCTCTAATTATTCTTTGCGTCGCTTTTCTTGCTGGCCTGCTCTGCGAGTCTTCCATCCTTAGTCATACGCAACCATTAGGGTTTATATATTCTAATGAGATTAGCATTAACATGCTATCCAGAGCCATCTTTTTTTCCATTTGTAATTCTAACGTAGGATTCAACATAGGCATCTAATTCTAATACCTCGATATTTCCTTTCCTTTCTCTCCATATCCTGAAAAACTACCCTTAACGCAACACAACCTATGAGAGATTAATAGCTGGGGACTTCTGAGGTCATTCACCTGGGTATTTGAAAAAATGTTATTTCCACGAATGTTTTATTCATGCTCACGTTTGTAGTCGGTCATGGGAGTTGGGGGGACCTTGAGAGGATCTACGACCATTGCATAGTTATTTTTCTTAGAGGGAGTTTGGAAAATTGAATCCGAATACTGTTTCTTTCATTTGAAAACTAATGGTTTTCTTATCAGTGTGTTCTACGATGTGGAATCTGGTGGATTTGGGCATGGATGTCATTTGGAGTATGCCCTACAGAAGGGTAACATAGATATTGGAGCTCGAGGAACTGGTAATATTGTGTTGGTCGTTGAGATAAAATCCACGTATAAGCTTGAAGATTCCATAATTAATGACAGACTATTCTTAAACTTCTAGTCCAATTTCTATCTCTCTTTGCGTCTCGATTAGTCGCTTTTGGTCAATTTGATACGTCGCAAGGGTTCTCTAGACACTTGAACTGCCATCCTAATGAAAGCAACCTTCCATGCTACGGATTTCCACCATCAAACTCTACTCATTTTAAGACTTTAAATCTCGATTCATTCTAAGAGTACGCAAACTCCAGCTCTGAGTTGTTTAGAGATTGTTATGCGATCTCCCTCCTTAGTTATTTCTTCAGCGTGTTAGTGTTAAAACATCTATGTGGATAGGTCTACATGCCCATATTTCAAAGAGAAGTTTGCATGCTGGAGATTATCTATCACGCATCAGCCAAGGGACAGCATCGTGGACTGGTGTGTTTTTGTAAGAGCACATTATTGTTGAAAGGTGACCAATTCGTTGTAAAGAGGGCTTAATAATACAAAATTTGGCCACACATACACACAACATTGTTAATAGATATGTTGGAGAGTTGCATGGGTATCATGATTGCAACAAATCTGGAGTAGTATCTTTTTCTTGATGAATGCATGACTTTTGAGGATAACCAAGTGAAAGAGACAACATCTTAGGCACAATCGTCAATTCAACTCGTTCTTCAATCCTACAATACTTGCACGACTAAAGTGAATTTCTTCAATCACATAGTTGTCGAGAAGGATCTGTCCATGTATAGGCACCTGCTTGTTGATGTAGAATGCTTATACAAGCTTGGCTTGTCAGTGTTGCACATGCTAAAGATAATTTCAACTCCATAATCAAGGTATACTTGAAATTAGTCTTTCTGTAAGTTTGCTTGTGCGCTTTTCTGTAAACGAGTGAATTTTTGGTAGAAGCTAACACCCTTCATTTGTTGAGTTTGAATTGTCTAAGTTATTCTAAATGGATTGAATTGATGAACTATTAGAGTTAATGAACACTCTAATACTCTCAAATCACGACAATATGGTCACAACTCACAAAAAAAACTCTACAATCTATTCTAACTTGTTTGCAAGTTTCGCAAGACAAAGTAAAACTACTTCAAACTTAGACTAGGCTTCGTCATTATGAACTTGAAAGAAAGAATCTTCGACATTGTGAAGTAGTTTTTGTTCATAACAACCCCCTTTTCAAAGAAGAGATGATCCAAGTCAACAAGCATTACAGAAGCAACTCGGTGATCCAATTCAAATATAGGTGTAGATGAAGTTTGACTTCCTCTTTCCAAGCCAATTATTAGACCTTGGGAAGAAATCAAGAACAATAAGCACAAAATAGGTATTAGATATGAAAATGAAGTCACCTTTCATATTTTGGATTATACCAAACCAATCCATTTATAGAGTGCTAGATTGCTTCAAGAAAGTTCACATTCACCTGGTCAAGTTCAAGAGTAGAATCTGAAAGTCCAACATCGTCATTGAGTTGTCCAAATGGAAGATTAGTGTTTTGATACTCATCATTGTGATAATTTTGGAAAGCTTAATCATCCTTCAAACAATGTTCCAAATGCAAGAGATCCGCAAGAGTAAAGAACCACTATGGGTGTATCACTTCTTGGAAATGGTCATCAACAATCAAGAATATATATTAGTCATACTAAATAATTCATTTTTGAGTATTAACACATCTTGCAGTGGAAATATTTACATCTTCTCACCTTGTACCTGAAATGGGGGAATACATTCATCAACGATTGACATTCAAGCTTTAGGTTTCAAAGTCCTATCAATCAAGTAGTAAAAAGTGAGGACGATTTGGTTTTTGGTCATCCCAAAACCAGGGTTTGTGGTTTTCCTTAAACCTCCATTTAGTACAAGACATCAACTTCTGCAAGAGAAAAAATTATGGTAATCTTTAAACCAAAATTCAAGAGCACTTCCAATTAGAAGATGACATCAACTTCAAGCTAACTTAGGAAATGTCCCA
>JASDQU010689632.1:27078-52048 GCA_032191745.1 Picea mariana | reverse complement strand
ATGAAACCTTAAAAACCTTAAACAAGTAAAAATATTTTGTGTGATTTCTTAAAAAAAACTACTTCAAAAACATGGAAAATAATCTCAAGCTTATTTAGTTTCAAATGATAATACCTTCACTATGCAAACACTAATTGAAAAAACTTTTTTTTTTGAAATGTAGAGATAATGAAATGAGCTTCCCCATGGGTGGTTGCAAGCCCATCTTCAATTTAATCTTCAAGGTGTTCATAATCAATAAATTATGACGTGCCTTGTTGGCGAGGGAGTCAAACTACATATTTTCATAGTTGTGGATGTCAGAATTGGATTTTGAGAGTTGCGTTGACTTTGTAATCATGAAAGCTTATAATTAGCCTATGTAGAAGGTTAGATTGTCAATTTGGTTAGGAGCAAAAAATGCACAAAATCAATTTTTAATGAAAGTTTGAGCCTCATTTATAACACTACTTTGCAAAGATTGAATTTCAATGGCTCATCTTACATCTCTTTTATATAGTCTTCCAAGTTGTGCACTAACATTGACAAAATCCACCACCATGTGAGAAAATTTTAATTCAGGAAAATGGTCAACTGATATTTGGAGCACTTAATACCAAATACATGGTGAACTTGTTGATTCTTTATGAAACACAATTCTAAGTCAACCAAAGATGTAAGACAACTTTAATAAGTTGAGATAATGTTGCACACACTCTTGCATAGATCAGATCCATTTAAATCCAAAAAGTGAAACCTCAAAACTAAGATGCATGCAATATGATACAAGCGAGAAAACAAAATTATGAGGTAAATAAAATTCCAATAATATCATCGAGATGGGATTTTAGTGTTTGCATTTAAACCATATAATCAAAATTGCATCAATGAATGATGATTCTAATAAGTGTTGCACAATCAACAATCATATTCAAACGATTCGAGAGTATGGAAGAAACACTTGGATGAAAAAAGGTTTAGTTTTAAAAAATTCAAAAGGGGGTCCTCAAGTTGGTTAACTTGGGGTGTGTTGAGGCCTCAAGAAATGGAGAGACACTTGGTGAAGACACCTACTTTTTAAATAATTTATTGGTCATGATTGGTTTATAAAGAATGGAACCCTTTCATACATGTGATTCATTGCTTGACAATTTGAGTTTCAAAATTGTCATGGGATTCAATCACTTAAAAAGTTCTAAGTTCCACGATTATCTAGAAGATTTTAGATAATCTTTACAATTTTTTTTGTTATAGTCTTTCCTTTCCTATTGATAACTTTAAAATGCACGGTGAGTTTTCATGACATGTTGAGACCACCATAACCTAAGGAAACCATGATGAAATGAGATCCATGGAGTATAAGATAATCAAAAAGATATGCAAGGACATATCGGGAATCCAAAAGTCTGAACAAAATTTTGAAATAAAACTTAAATATAAACCATAAGTGGTGAAATGAACTACAAAATAAAAAACAGAAAATACTTCAAGGTGGGAAACAATCTTGGAACTTCACTACTCATCCTGAGAAATAGGAAAGAATAAAATCAAGAACTTGAATTTAAAATCATAAGAAAATTAGTGAACAAAATGCCATGCAAAGAGAATGCTAAAAATAAAAACAAGACTTGCACGTCATTTATCAGTAAAAACAAATTGTAGTAAGATCAAATTTCAATGCAACCTTAGATTCTTTATGTAAGAATTGAAGACATGCTTATCTTAGAAAATTGGCTGAAATATTACTACAATACTTTGATGTCACCCCAAGGGAGGCATATATGGGGTTAAATGTATATGATATGACCCCTAAGGGGGGGCATATATAGGGTTAAATGTACATGTAATGGGTAAATTTATATGTAATAGGGTTATCCTAATGATAAAGGGGCCTCATATACAATGTGCGAATATGTATATATAGAGATAATGTATTCATTATTGGAGACATGTGAGTTATGATGTATGCATGTATTTGGGTATTTTTAGGAGTTCCTCATATTTCGTAAGGAGTTATTTTGTAATATATCTCTCTTATATATATTGGAGTTGTGTTCCATACTCACATTGGGTACATGGTGTGCAATTTTGGTTTATTATGACATTTTAAGCATTTGGAATCAGAGTATTCAGACCAAAAAATAATTGATTTTGGATGGATGGATCATCGTTAGTGGAAAGAAGAAAGAAGAAACATAAGAAAATCATATTACTTGGTTTCATCACATGTAAAGCCTTTCATTGCAAAGCTTTGAGGAGAAATATTTTTGAAGGAGAGTACTATAATATGACCCCAAGGGGGGAATATATAGGATTAAATGCATATGATATGACCCTAAGGAGTAGCATATATGGGGTTAAATGTGCATGTAATAGGTAAATGTATATTTAATAGGGTAAACCTAATGATAAAGGGGCCTCATGTGCAATGTGTGAATATGTATATATAGAGATCATGTATTCATTATTGGAGACATGTGAATTGTGATGTATGAATGCATTTGGATGTTTGGAGGAGGTTCTCCTATTCTATAAGGAGTTATTGTGTGACTTGTCTCTCTTATCTTCATTGGACTTATTCTCCATGCTCACATTGGGTACATGGTCGATATTGTTGATTTATTCTGACATTTTAAGCATTTGGAACATAACATTCTTATTTCTCCGTTCAAAACTAATATCATTATACTTTTCTATTTTTTGCTTTACATAATTACTTCCATATCCAAAAACAAATGTCAAACTCCATGTTTCCAATCATGTCTAAATTGTTAGTGGATTTGGCCTTGGGTAGGTTATGATTGATTGATAACCTCTTAATGGAAACAAATTTCATATCCCAAGAAGTTGGATCACCACTATTATATATTTCCAAGCATGAATGCTCATTTTGAATTAAAGTTTTTTAGCAAAGTTTTGGTTGGTGATTTCTAAGTATACCTATAACTTCCCTTCCCACTCAACTTTCATGATTTTTTTAACACAATATCCCCTTAAGTTTGAATTATGAATAAAGATATTCAAGTGGCAATTATAGGGTTTGTACATAAAAAAGTACTCAAGGAGAATGTTGCAATTGAAAACAATTCATGAGAATTTATTATATGTAACTCTGTCAAACAATTAGATTAGTGTGCAGTGTTTTATAAATGTTTTCAAGGCTTGTCAAATGGACTTGCGATGAAATTTCATTAAAGATAAAGCATCCTCTACAATTTGGATCATAAGGAAACTGTTCAAATAAAATATTGAAATAATAAAGGACCCAAAGGTAATGTATTCTCTTTTCATTTTGACAAAGATTGAGCATTGATAAACCCACTAAGAATTGTATGATGGGGTTAATGTTTTAAGTTTGCTTCCAACTCTATGCTTTCAACAAAAGAAAAATTATTTCACAAAATTCAAATATTTTAACAAACTATAGCGCATGGCTATCTAAATATTTCATATTTTGAATTATAGCTTACCAATATTTAGTGTTGATGAGTTGGTCTTCACATTTGGAATTACTCACTATTATAAGTCATTATAAATCATCCAAGGTTTTTAGATAGGTGCTTATGTGACCTACCCCACCTTGGATACATACTCTTGTGGCCGAGAACTATGATGGGATGGAAATTAGAGTAGGCCAAGTCCATTCCCTAGGGTGGGACAACCGAATTATACCGGGATGGGGCCAATGTAGTTGCAAACAACAAGTTCATGAACATAGTGGGATGATTTATCTTATAGAACTTCAAGAAGAATTCCTTCTGCATGGAAATTATTCATTAGATCAAGAAGTATTCAATCATGTCAACTCATAAGTAACCTAATCATCAAAACACAAAATTTCAAGAAGTAAAAGTAGGCCAATCTACTAGATAACAAACTAAATTGTAAAGGTAACAAAAATATAATTTGTAAAGCGATAATGGAACCAAAGTTCATTCTTTTAACTAAATTCAAAATAAATCAACATATACTAAGTAGTATAAGTAAAATCAAAGCTAGGTCAAAAACATAAAACAAATCATATACTACATCATGTACTAACCAATGACAAACCCGTGTTAAGTGGAATCAAAATGCTAATGTAACTATCCATATAAATTCTCTATGCCCTAAATTGTGTTTTCACATTTGGTGGGTGAAAAATTGTATTAAAAACTGATACATATCAAAGAACAATCCACCAAGGTTCCATTTTCAGTGAATGATTCATGAACTGATTTCTTTTCTTGTAACTTTAAAATTTGATCAAAGAACGATTACAACCATAGGGATATGGAATCAAACATTTGGTCCCTATTTTCAATTTTAGATTGGTGTATTGATGTGAGTTACCAACATTCATTAGAATTGAAATCATGTTTAGTTGTTCTAGCAATAATAAGTTGTACATCTATAGGAATGACAAATTCAACCTTCTCATCTCCAATTAATCCATAATTTTTGGATAGTACCTAGTTTGCCTCTCTTACTCCCTCATTTCTCTGAAATACTCCTTGGACATGATATTCAATCTTATGAGTTGGAAATGTACCCTTGTGATTTGTTAATAGAAAAGGGGAAGATTACTTGTCATGCATGAGATGATCTAGGAAATATGAGCTATCAAGTTTTCATCTTGTCACACTCACCACTACATTTTTTCATTTTTTGTAAAGACTGGAGCTTGGAGCTTATTTGATTTTAATTTGTTCTATAGCACTACCTTCTCCTCTTGGATTAGCGAAAGAGTGTACCTAGAACAAATTACTTCAAAATGATTCTCAATTTCATCCAACTCTATCTCTAAGGACCTACTTTCATTATGTGTTTCATGCTTGGAATTAAGGCATGAAAACAAGAACAAAGAAGACTTTGATAAAGGCTCCCATACATTTGATTCCCCAAATTACTTTATGAAAACATAATGATCTTTGAAATATGATATGCAACTAGTTTCCACAGGGATTCTTAAATATTTTTCTTGATTATGATTCATAGATTGGTTAATGTTCACGAACCCATTATCCTTTTGTTTACTAATGTTCAATAGAGGAATATCTAGATTTATAGAAGTACATAGTACATCCCTTCATTCTTAGCTTTATCATTATTTGAAACTTGACAGTTGGTATCTAAACCTATGTTAGATTCTACAAAGGGAAATTTTTTTTAAAGTCATGCATTGCAAACTCTTTACTTAGCAAATTAAATGCATTCGGGATGTAATTTTTCTTCTAAGACTTTAGATTCAAGTTCTAAACAACAAAGGGTAGAAGTAAGGTAGTTTCTATACCTAGGTATGCTTGGTGAAAAAAAATGTAATTAGATTTATTAATATAATTTACAAACACTTCCCTTTTCATACTTAAATAGGGTTGAGGTTTATATACAAAGCTTATTCTTTTTATGTTCTATGCAATATTTCACTTGTTTTGTTCCTCTTGCAAGGACACAACTTTGTTATACAATACCTTAACTTGATTTTCAAACGTAGTGATTTTTTAATACTTTGATTGATTTTAACATATCTTTCATTATTCAAAGCAAAAGAAAGAAAAATATCCAAGGGATACCTTTTCAGGTCTTTTTCAATACTTTGTGCTTCGTAGAAAGATTTGTTTAAATCTCTTATCCATTTTACAAAATGAACATAGCCATAGTTTTGGGATGGACATGCACATATCAGTGGAAAACAACTTTAGTTGAAGGAATATGGTTATCACAGAGGCAATAATAAGCTCACCAAAAATGTGTGTTAATTTCACGAATAGATTCTCTAGCTTCCACCTACGATTTATGGATTTTTTTGACAAATCTTAACCATATTATAATATTCTTCATAATCATTTATGAAAATACTTTGGAACTGAGACTAATTTTGAATTGTATAGACAAATGAAAATTATACCAATCGAAAACCATACCTTCGAAAGTAAAAGAAAACGACCTACACACCCCATGTTCATGAAGAATATTGAGAAAGAATAATACAAATTCATATTGTCTAATATGATCAAGTGCTATAATGTTTCTTTCACCATTGAACTTCGATGAAAATTCAACTTTCTTTCTTGGGATTTCATACAAAGGCCCTTGTAGGATCAATACTATATCAAAATCCCATGCAAGGATTTGAAGTAGAGCCATACAGATAAAGGTAGAAATAATCATAAACTCATCTCTTCTCGAGGGTAACCTGTGGGAGGTGCCCCTCCTTATAGCCCCAATTATGTTGATGGGGAGAAATGGGAAACATCAACAATAAGGGTTAACCATGGAAGATAAACCCAAGTAGGATCTCCCCTTTATACTATAGGAAAAGCCATATGGATTCTTGCTTGGCGTCCATTACTATTTAGGGTTTTACTGATTGTGGCTCGATCTACCATTTAGGATTTTCAAATAAAAATGCAACTCACTAATATGAAAATGTGAGTGTCTAGACTAATTAAAACAAAAACTGCAAATACAATATAACATAAGTAATATAATTAGTAGCAATAAATTAGTTCGTTGGGATACATACTACATTAACTCTAGTATAACTAACAATTGACCGAGAATAGTTTGCAACTAAAAATGTAGGCTACACTTTTGTATATCATCTAACTTATTTGAACAAAATTAGGATGACATAGAACTGACTGGACTAAATCCAATATTGTTATCCATAAATATTTCACAAAACATTCTTCCATAAACCTTAAATTACAAGCAAGAAGTTGAGGATAGCCTACATACATAGTTGAAAGTGATATTTCCATACCCAAACCAACAAAAATACTAAGTGGCAGAGAATAAGAATGAACACGAGTTGATAAGAATAGTCTACATAAATGAGTTACTCACTCTTACAACCTTTCAATGCAGCAATGATATGTCTATATCAAATTCAAAGCACAACATAAATCTCAAGCACAAATTCAAATATGTATCCTTATTTCTTTATAGATTTTAAAAACATATTCACTCCACCAATTATAGTTGTCTAAATCTTACTAGAATTAAACTAATGGGTTACTAAAAAAATATAGAGATACACCAAAGAAGACATCGCTACATTCAAAACGAATGATAACTAATTGTCTTTCAAGATTTGAATTCCAATATGCACTAGTAATATCAACTTGGAAATTGATTCCATCATTTTAAATCTTTCTTGAATATTTTCTCATAGTAAATACTCTCTTCTCTGTAAATGTAACAAAATGTAAATGTAACAAAATGAAAATTTATATGAGGGTAAAAGACATGAATTTTGTAATTTTTTTGGAAACACAATCTGTTAGGGTTACTCACTTGATATAATGTGAAAAATAGAAAGAGTCCAAAAAACCTATTGGAAGATGAATCCAAAGGTCAAACATATGTATTTAAAGATATATCAATTAATAATACAATCTCACGCTTATCTACATTCATGTGTTATAACAATGGTATCAAAGCTCCATATTGATTAGGGCCTATGGTAGTCATCCGTAGCATTTCTCTAGCCTTTCATTTCCTCCCATGTGCAGAAACGTCCCTCTACAAACCTGTGATCATCTCTAATTATTCTTTGCGTCGCTTTTCTTGCTGGCCTGCTCTGCGAGTCTTCCATCCTTAGTCATACAAAACCATTAGGGTTTATATATTCTAATGATATTAGCATTAACATGCTATCCTGAGCCATCTTGTTTTCCATTTGTAATTCTAACGTAGGATTCAACATAGGAATCTAATTCTAATACCTCGATATTTCCTTTCCTTTCTCTCCATATCTTGAAAAACTACCCTTAACACAACACAACCCATGAGAGATTAATAGTTGGGGACTTCTGAGGGCATTCACCTGGGTATTTGAAAAAATGTTATTTCCACGAATGTTTTATTCATGCTCACGTTTGTAGTCGATCATGGGAGTTGGGGGGACCTTGAGAGGATCTATGACCATTGCATAGTTATTTTTCTTAGAGGGAGTTTGGAAAATTGAATCCGAATACTGTTTCTTTCATTTGAAAACTAATGGCTTTCTTATCAGTGTGTTCTACGATGTGGAATCTGGTGGATTTGGGCATGGATGTCATGTGGAGTATGCCCTACAGAAGGGTAACATAGATATTGGAGCTCAAGGAACTGATAATATTGTGTTGGTCGTTGAGATAAAATCCATGTATAAGCTTGAAGATTCCATAACTAATGATAGACTATTCTTAAACTTCTAGTCCAATTTCTATCTCTCTTTGCGTCTCGATTAGTCACTTTTGGTCAATTTGATACGTTGCAAGGGTTCTCTAGACACTTGAACTGCCATCCTAATGAAAGCAACCTTCCATGCTATGGATTTCCACCATCAAACTCTACTCATTCTAAGACTTTAAATCTCAATTCATTCTAAGAGTACACAAACTCCAGCTCTGAGTTGTTTAGAGATTGTTATGCGATCTTCCTCCTTAGTTATTTCTTCAACGTGTTAGTGTTAAAACATCTATGTGGATAGGTCTACATGCCCATATTTCAAAGAGAAGTTTGCATGCTGGAGGTTATCTATCACAGATCAGCCAAGGGACAACATCGTGGACTAGTGTGTTTTTGTAAGAGCACATTATTGTTGAAAGATGACCAATTCGTTGTAAAGAGGGCTTAGTAATACAAAATTTGGCCACACATACACACAACATTGTTAATGGATATGTTGGAGAGTTGTATGGGTATCATGATTGCAACAAATCTAGAGTAGTATCTTTTTCTTGATGAATGGATGAATTTTAAGGATAACCAAGTGAAAGAGACAACATCTTAGGCACAATCATCAATTCAACTCATTCTTCAATCCTACAATACTTGCACGACCAAAGTGAATTTCTTCAATCACATAGTTGTCAAGAAGGATCTGTCCATGTATAGGCACTTTCTTGTTGATGTAGAACACTTAGACAAGCTTGGATTGTCAGTGTTGCACATGCTAAAGATAATTTCAACTCCATAATCAAGGTATACTTGAAATTAGTCTTTTTGTAAGTTTGCTTGTGCGTTGTTCTGTAAACGAGTGCATTTTTGGTAGAAGCTAACACCCTTCATTTGTTGAGTTTGAATTGTCTAAGTTATTCTAAATGGATTGAATTGATGAACTATTAGAGTTAATGAACACTCTAATACTCTCAAATCACGACAATATGGTCACAACTCACAAAAAAAACTCTACAATCTGTTCTAACTTGTTTGCAAGTTTCGAAAGACAAAGTAGAACTACTTCAAACTTAGACTAGGCTTCGTCATTATGAACTTGAAAGAAAGAATCTTCGACATTCTGAAGTAGTTTTTGTTCATAACAACCCCCTTTTCAAAGAAGAGATGATCCAAGTCAACAAGCGTTATAGAAGCAACTCGGTGATCCAATTCAAGTATAAGTGTAGATGAAGTTTGACTTCCTCTTTCCAAGCCAATTATTAGACCTTGGGAAGAAATCAAGAACAATAATCACAAAATAGGTATCAGATATGAAAATGAAGTCATCTTTCATATTTTGGATTATACCAAACCAATCCATTTCTAGAGTGATAGATTACTTCAAGAAAGTTCACATTCACCTGGTCAAGTTCAAGAGTAGAATCTGAAATTCCAACATTGTCATCGAGTTCGCCAAATGGAAGATTAGTGTTTTGATACTCATCATTGTGATAATTTTGGAAATCTTAATCATCCTTCAAACAATGTTCCAAATGCAAGAGATCTTCAAGAGTAAAGAACCACTATGGGTGTATCACTTCTTGGAAATGGTCATCAACAATCAAGAAGATATATTAGTCATACTAAATAATTCATTCTTGAGTATTAACACATCTTGCAGTGGAAAGATTTACATCTTCTCACCTTGTACTTGACATCTTCTCACCTTGTACCTAAAAGGGGGGAATAAATTCATCAACGATTGACATTCAAGCTTTGAGTTTCAAAGTCCTATCAATCAAGTAGTAACAAGTGAGGATGATTTGGTTTTTGGTCATCCCAAAACCAGGGTTTGTGGTTTTCCTTAAACCTCCATTTAGTACAAGACATCAACTTCTGCAAGAGAAAAAATTATGGTAATCTTTAAACCAAAATTCAAGAGCACTTCCAATTAGAAGATGACATCAACTTCAAGCTAACTTAGGAAATGTCCCAGGAACCATTGAACCTTGGAGCCAAGTTCTAGGGTTTGTGGTCTTCCTTAAACCACCACCACCATTTAGTAGAAGACATTAACTTCTAATATCCATTTAGTTTGGGTTCATCCAAAAACCATTAGATTCCGAGAGCACATTCATCCATTGGTAGTTGTCCACTTTCAAATTTCATCTCTCTTCTTGGACTCATATACATCTTTTCGTATTAAGGGGGGGAATGCTGGAAACATAATCCATTAGGGTCACTCACTTGAAGGAATATGAACAATCAAGTGATAGGAACGGTCATCGAGAGTCCAAGAAACCTCTTGGAAGACAGATTCAAAGTTCGAGCTTATGTACTTATAGATGTATCATATCAATGAATAATACAATCTCAGGCTTATCTACATTTGTGTGTTCTAAAAAATTTAAAGGCTTTTAAAATAAATCCATCTCAAAATACTACTTTCTTTCCACTTTGGGTGGCATTGAATTTCCACTTTAAGTGGAGTTTGGAGCTCACCTTCCACTTTGGGAAAGTTGACTTTTCACTTTGGTCAAACTTTGGAGTTCACTTTCCACTTTGCTCCATGAAAGTGGAAAGTGTTCTCCAATGAGAAATTTTAATGAACCAAAATTCAAAGTGAAGGTTTTGTCCACATGCATTTAAGAATGATTTATAAATTTTGTACATGTATCTTTGTTTGCAGTAATTTTCTAAAATTTTTATGCATGGATTTAAGAAAGTGGAAAGAGTTCTCATAGATTTTAATTAGTCAAGCTCAAAGTGAAGAGTTGTCTCTGCATGCGCTTATGAGTGGTTTCCAAATTTCCACATGTATTTTTGTTTGCAGTATTACCTTTTTATACATGAATTTAAACATACTACTGCAGAATCTTAGGAAGAAAAACCTTTTGCAATAATGAAAAATTTGGATTTTTTTGGAAGTTAAAAGTAAAAAACATGGAAATAAAAAAGAGTAAAAAATTTGAAAGACCTCATGTGAAATTGTAATGTCCCTGATCTAGACCCTTTGCAATTGTACGTATAGGATGGTGAGTCATTGGTATCAATTGTAAATGTAACTGTACATTTATGATGGTGAGTCGTTGGCATTAAGTTTTGGTGTTGTGTGCACCTCAGTAATGCACAGAGAATTGTTACCAAAGACAGGGTGCACACATGTCACACTATTGCATGCACCTGGGTAAGTGTGCACATTTCACAAGATTACGTGCACTTGGGTAAGTGCATGCTAATGACCTGGGAGTGCATGCAGAGTTGCGTTATATATATGTATATATATGACTGTATATGTATTGAGGCCAAAGAGCCTGTGTGATTATGAGGCTGGTGAGTCGGGGCACAGATAGGGCAGTGTATCTATCCATGTAAATATAATCATGGTGATTAATATAAAATTACATCGTTGTGCACAGAAAGACTCAAACGAAAAAGAGATGTGGGGATAACTCCACCGGAAAAGGAAAAATGGGGTGGGACTTAAATCCTAGGGAATATTTTATAATATTTTCGAAAAAGTGTAATGTTGGATAATTATTTTATCCTAAGTTCGCGAGGGTAGGGAATGAGTCATCAAGTGGCTTAAGCTACTTCTGAAGGTGACACATGTCAAGTTTAAGGCATGAAAAATATATTAATGTACTTAATGTATTTTGAGGGATTTTTCATTCATTATTCACTCTCATGTGCAGAAGGGGTTGGTTCTAGAAGAGGACGATTGTTACCTTATCTGCACAGAGAAGCTTGTAAGGAGTTGTGGTGTTGTATTCAATGT
The DNA here is from genome assembly GCA_032191745.1 of Picea mariana. Taxonomy (NCBI): domain Eukaryota; kingdom Viridiplantae; phylum Streptophyta; class Pinopsida; order Pinales; family Pinaceae; genus Picea; species Picea mariana. The sequence goes on along the minus strand of JASDQU010689632.1, from coordinate 40,164 downwards.
TTTTTTGTCGAAGAGATAATTTGTTAGGACCATGAGAAGTCTCTTTGGGTGAGAGATTTGTTTTTGAAGAAGCAAGTTGTTAGGCCCATGAGCATACTCTCCAGGTGAGAGTTCTGCTAGGAATTGTTCCTGGGTGTGCTGGGCATTAGTCGTAGGGCTTGGAGACTTCTTATATGTCTTTTCGTTGGTAACCTTGGAAGTCGAAGGATTGTTGAGCAGAGAAGGGGAAAACTTCCTAGGGTGTGACAGGTGCATAGGGAATGAGGGACTGTAGGCTAGTTGTAGCAATGAGAACCTTGGAATGATAAATTTTGCTGAGAATTAGACCTTAGCTTGTCACTAGGAACCCTTTTTCCCTAGTGGAGTTAAGCCCCATCTCTGGGATGACCTGTTGCTGAAATATTATGAGCAACAAAGCCTATGGATGGAAGGAGCGTCTGAGTTCTATGTGTAGTTGGTAACTTTCATAAAAGATAAGTGTTCTTATGTGCTTGTCTTGTTTACTGTGTGCTTGTTTATCTATGCATGATTTGGGTTAATTCTTGTATCTTGTCGCATATAAGTAGTTTTTGTTACTTTGTTTAATGTTGCTTGCACATGTAAGTGTGGTGTTGTCATTTAGTATTGTGGTTGTGTATAAGTATGACATTTATTATTAGTCTTTCCTGTTAAGTTAACCTTGTGATTTTGGTTATGAGTCTTCAAGAAGAGGATTGAGTGGTCAGGTGCGCATGAAAGTAGCCTGTGTGCACAGGAGGCTGTAACTCATGTGTGCATTCAAGGAAATATATCATGCACATAAGGAAACTAGAATTGGCATGTGATTCCAGGGTGGTTGTGCACACAATTGTGCTATGTGATCTATATGTTGGTGCACGTAGTTGTTGAGTTACTCCCACTGTGAAAAAGTTGTGTTAAAGGAGAAAGTTAGTGTGGTGCAACTCTGTTCCAAGTTGAGCACACTACTTCAAGTAATATTGTGTAGACTTGTGTTTAGAGTAGAATTTTCACAATGGACTTATGGAGTAGCATTGCTTAGTAGTAGGTTGGGGATGTACAAATTGGTATTGGAGCATGTTTTAAGTGCTGGTAACGGAAAATGTTACAAGGTGGTAACGATACTCAGTTGGGAGACTAGGTACGTTACATTCTGGTATCAGATCAATCACAAAGCATTTTTTGGGAGAAGTGTGTGACGTGTCCTAGCTAGGGGTGGCCGAGGACGTTATAGAAACCTTGAACAAGTAAAAGGATTTTGTGTCATTTCTTAAAATAAACTACTTTGAAAACCTAGAAAATAATCTCAATTGTATTTCCTTAGGGGTTATTTAGTTTCAAATGATGATACCTTCACTATGAAAACACCAATTGAAAAACTATTTTTTTTTAATGTAGGGAGAATGAAACAAACTTCCCCTCATGTGTTTTCAAGAACAACTTATCTTCAAGGTGTTCATAATCAATAAATTACGATGTGCTTCATTGGTGAGGGAGTCAAACTACAAGTTTTTCATAGTTGTGGATGTCAAAATTGGATTCTAAGAGTTTGCATTATGTTCATAATCCATTAAATCTTACATGTAGCCTATATTGAAGTTTAAATTTTCATTTTGGTTGGGAACAAAAAGACATAAAATAATTTTTTAATGAAAGTTTGGGCATTGTTTAAAACATTGCTTTGCCTGAATTGGATTATATCATCTTGTCGTACCTACTTTTTTTATATATTATTTCAATATGTGGAATAACATTGACTTGATCCATGACCATTTGAGGAAATTTTAATTTGTGAAAATGATTCATTGACATGTATAACACTTAATACCAAATACCTAGTGAACTTATTGATTCTTCTTAAAACATAGTTCTAATTTAGCTACAGATGCAAGAAAACTTCAATAAGATTATGTAATTCTACTCATACTCTTACACTGACCAAAGATAATTAAATCCATAAAGTGTAACCTTAAAACTAAGTTGCATACAATATGATACAAGTGAGAAAAAAAAATTTCAAGGTAAGTAAAATTATGATAATGTTATTGAGATGGGGTTTTAATGCATGCATTTAAACCATAAAATCAAAATTTTACCAGTCAATGATGATCCTAATCAGTGGTGCAAAATCATCAATCAAATTCAAAATATTCAAGACTATGGAAGCATCACTTGGATGAAAAAGGTTTAGTTTTAAAAAAATTGAAAGGGGATCCTTAAGTCGGCTAATTTTGGGCATGTTGAGGTCTCAACATATAGCAATGGGTCCCAAATGATTTTGGTGTAGACATGGAATTCTAGGTGCAAGTATGACATGCTTTGCATTAGTCTCTGGTCTATGTTGAGTTGCATGCCAAGGTGCATCAATGCTAAAATCAATGAATGATTACAATATGCATCTTGCTCACAATATTGTTCTCATATACATTGTAGTTGAGTATCATCTATTTATAACCAACAAAGATATATGAATACCTTATTCTTTGTTGGGTGACACAAATTCATGCTTGTAATGTTGAATAAGATGGTGTAATAAACATGTTTTTTCAAGACAATGGCTAGTGAACTTGAACATCATTCTTGACAATGAAAGAGTACTCTTTTGTAGTGTTTAAGTAGGTTAGAGTACTCCTTGAATGTTCATTGTATAATTCTATTGGTGCTAATGTTTTTTTCCTTTGTTGGTGATACAAATTTGGGCATTGTGACTAGAAAAAACCATTGTTTTGAGAGAGAGTCGGTTGCATAGTACACAATGTATGGAAATATAATCATAATGATTGCAACATATGGTTATCCCACTACATTTCCTGCACATATGGGTTTGGAAAGATAATTTTTTTTTAGCTAATACTAATACCAATCATTAGTGTGTGTGTTGATACCATTTTGCTTTGGGTGTAGTGTCTAGAAAGTATGTATGTTGTTGTTATTGTTTTTTAATTGATGGGAAAAATTATTTTTAATGATCTAAAAGGTCATGGCCTAACTTGCATGATGAAGTATAAAGGTATAAAAACTCAAAAATATTTATTCTATGTAGAGAAGTTACCCTTCCCATAGTGGATGGGGTAGAATCTTGATGGCACATTTCATTCTTCTTACATAATTTATTTCCTTTCTAGGATGACATGAATAATTCTAATGAATTGAATACATAAAAGGAAACAACAAAAGAACATGATAATATTTTAGAGAGGGTTACTTCTAGTAATCCAATCAGGATGTATTAATGGTAGCTCGGGGTTACAAAGAAATGGTTCTCGCCAAGACTTCTTCCTTATATTTTTGAAATTTCCATTCTCCCATCACAAAGGTGACATTCTATATCACTTCTTATCAATCCAAGACGATTCATATAAGCTATTCAATGAAATTATCTAAATATATACTTCTCCCTAACATCACCCTTACCTCACGAATGCGTGACCTATCCTACTTCTCTCATCTTGAGTTTGCTAGGGAAATTCTTGAATCCATGCAATCAAGGATTTCTTGGGTAGTTTCAGATATTTTTCTTTTGAAATTTTCTAGAATGATGCTTCTTAGTTTTTGAATAAAGTTTCCTTTAAAGCCTATTAATAGGCAATATTTAAAATATCTAGTACAAAAAATGGTGGCTCATCAATGTATCCTCCACAAGGTAAAATATAGATTAACCTCGAGGCTAGTAAGAGGGAAAACACCTAATCCCAACATCCAAGTTACTTTAATGTATACAAAAAAATGAGGGTTTTATTATGCCAAAGTACCTACTAGAATAGTAAAGTTGTAATCATAAACATAAGTGTTCATTCTTGAGAAAATAACCACCACTCCAAGCCCATGACAACTGTGGGAGGAGGCTGGTCATGGTCATCTAGGGTTAGCCCCAATCCTTCAATTGGGGGATTCCAATGATAGGATTTACAAGTTCTCACTCATTAACAATGGGATATGGGGGCTTGGCCCATTCAATATTTCTAGTGACACTATGGGGAATTGTTTATCCATGTGTGGTGGATCAAGTGCTCAATTGAAAGGCCTCCCTTACCTCTGCCAAGCATGCTTACCTACATGGTGTCAAGACTTGATGTGGGCCTGATGTAAATAGTCTAATAGTTTCTAGAAATGCTCCATTTTCAGGTGCATCTTTTGAGACTATACCTTTATTTTTAGAATAAAGTTGGCATGAATCATTGTACCATTATACCAAGAAAACTAATTAGGTGACATATTATCATTAAATATATGTGATTATGTTGTTTCCAAACCAGTAAGAGCACTTATAAATTGAGAATTATCCAAGTGTCCTAAAACTCCATGGCCTAAGCGATATGGTCACCCAATAAGGAATCATGTGAAGAGAGGGAGGTTGATAAAATCTATTGGCACATAGACTCAACCTAGACCCAAACTTTCTTTGAAAACATACAAAATAATAAAATATGTTTTAATGTTAATCTCGACCATAATGATGGAATCAAATATTTTGGACCCCTAGATGTGTCACTCCTTTATCAATGGGAAGAACTCCCATTAGTAGGGTCTAAGAAAATAATTCCTTTTTAGGTTTTAACATGGGTATCCATATGCTTCTGAGACATGACAACCAAAATTCCTACTATGAGCTTAGGCAACAAATCTTACTAAGTCAACATTTAAGAAGGGATTAGATGCCACCAATTGTAGGGGGTTAGGGGGCCAATCTTTAGAAAAAGGTTTCTTGAGATAAGCTCTTGAATGTGATTCACAATAATTTTGTTCATGTTACTTATTTGGAATTGTTTCTTTAATTCAAGTTAAGGGGTTTAGTTTTTGGTAGAGATATAGAACAAGGAAATACCAAAATGGATTCCTGAGTCTATAAATATTCTTGTCCAAAAACCAAGATCACTCTAGAAAAAACAATTCATGCAAATATCACCAATGGTGACCACCACAATCAATGATCATTACAACAGAGCCTAGTCCTGAGTGAGGGGTCCTTTAATTGAAGGGTGTAATGGCCTCCCAAGACTTCCAAATACTCCATAGGACACAAATGTCAATAACCTTGACCTTGAAGGGGGTTATTAAAATGAGCTAGAAGGAAATGCATTTCCAATACTTTTTACCTAGGGGGAACCCTTTTGAATGTGATGTCTAAGAAATGATTTATATTCTTCCTATCCTTCTATTTATTGAATCACCCATTTGGAACATAACCCCTAAGCCTACATTTTGGTTTCAATGATCCCCAAGCCACCCATGTCCCTAGTGGTACAACATAGAGCCCAATTGGATCTATGAAAATTGGTATGTTGGTTAGGCCAATCCTGCAAAAAATGTTGAAGAAATTTTTCTAGGTAGTCACATGTCTCTTTGGAGGGGACCCACCCATAGGAGTAGTAGCTATCAGTTTCTACTATCACCTTAGTAGAGATTAAAAATTTGGTAGCCAATGCAAGAGGTTTAGTATCCACTTATTAATATTTTTTTCCACCTTTTAAACCACCATCTCCTAGATCATGCAACAAAAATCTTGAAAGGAATTTCTTGTAAAAGTCAAAGGAGATGCCAAGAAAATTGAATATTTAGCTTGATTGAATCTAGGGCTAGTTTAGGGAGGGATTCCATTGAGTTATAGATTACTAAATTTGTATGTAACACAGAGTGTTGGTCCATTTAATATTGGGCCAAGAGGTAGAAAAAACCAAATTGAGGAATTCCATAGTATTTTTCCAACATTGTTGGTTTTCTACAATGGTTACAATAGAATCATGAAAAAAATGCCCATTGACAAGATACCCCTTATTGAGTTCAGGTAATGAACTCCCACAAATGTTCCCTAGAGATACTTTGTTGGCACAGGGGTAGACCCAGGGTTCAACGCTCAAGAGCGCACCAACAAAACCCTAACTACTGGCCCTTTCAGCAACACCTGCGAGCAGATGAAGTCTCACCCGAGGTAGAGGCAGGGGTGGTTGCAGGACTCAGATGTCTGCAACTTTAGCTGAGACACTGATATGTGATTATATCTTTTACAGGGCACTTAGTATAGATACTTCATCAATATTTAACCAATCTGGTACTTCACAGATAGCACAAAGCATCGCAGTGAATACGTATACTAAAGATGATTCAGTACTTAGCCACATAAATATAGGTTAGATTCAACAGATCAAGCACTAAGCATCTTATATATCAGATCTAATGTTCATTCATATATCATCGACACAGAGCATAACTAGATCTACTTAATCACATCAAGCACTTAGCCAAGAAAGAGATAAACACATTAGATCAAAGCACAAAGCACTATACACACAGTTACCATGGTTCACCCCCACCCTGGGGCTACGTCCACAAAGTCTTCTTTATATTATCTTGGTCAAGTAGTTACAACACAGAGCTTCAATGACCCTTACTTCACACAGGACAAAAGATCTACACAACTCGCTAGATCCTTCTTCCTTGCTCTTCAGCACAAGACTACAACAACTTGCACTTAGCTTTCTGATCTCATGCACAAAGCACTCTAAGATACATCCGATCACACAGATCTAGTTACTAGCACTAAGCTTTTAGTATACATCACTAGATGTACTACATTACTATCATTCTCCTCTATTTACATTGCCTATTTATAGATTACAAAATGGGCCTAAGTGTGGGTAAACCCATGGGCTGGCATCCCTTTCCCGTTACATCAACCCAAAACCCTAAAATGGACCCAAAAATAGGTCTTGCTTCTTTAATTTCCGCTTCGCGTTGCGCTCCTTCCTTGGCAAGCTGTCGTAGTCCCAAAAGTGGTCAAATATGACCAAGTATTCTTGAAAACTTGGTCACGGGCCAACAAGCCCCTAACACTCACCTGTGACTTGTCCCAAGTCACTCAGTTCTGACCATTTCCACTTTGAACGCCTCGAGCTTGGCTCGAGCTGCTTCGATCTGCTGCAGTGTGACAGTCTCTTGGTCAGTAAATTCCTAGATTACTGTGTCATTAAGTGGTCCTTCCAGGAGATATTCTACAGTGATGACACCCTGCTCGAGTTCAGCTCCCTGGATTTCAAGTTTGGCGAACAGTTGGGATGCCTTCTCTTGGAGTGGTTGCAGTCGTTGAGAGACTTCTATTACTTTACTTTGTAGTGTGTGTACTTGTTGTTGGGTTGTGCGTTGTTCTGTGAACCTATTCATTCTTTTGACTGGGGTCACGGACTTCATCTGCACTTGTAGCACATCTGCATGCTGCTTTGCTTCTTGGAGTTGTGCCTCCAATGTCTGCAATTCTGGATTCTCTGCGAGGGTTTCTAAAGTCTGGGCGCTTCTAGTTCTTAGTTGTCTACATTCCAAAGCCAAGGTTTTTAATTGGTCGACTACGCTTGGAGCAGTGGCCTCTCTTAGATCTCTTATCTCTTGGGGTGTCTCAGGCACAGTGTGGAGCTACAGATCTGTGATGCACTGTTGAAGTTGCTGGATTACTTCTTCCAGTTGGGTCACTTGCTGTGGGAGACGATCTTCCATCTTCACTTCTATGATCGTCACAGAGCAGAGTGCTTTGTGAACTCTTTCCTGTACTTCAAGTTGCTCTGCTAGCAACTGGTCCTTGCTCTGTTGTAACTTTGTTTTTTCCTCCTCTCACTTCTCTTGTAAGGCAAGCTGCTCTTGTTCTGCCTTCCTTCGTTGTTCTTGATGTGCGCTCTGTTCTTGCACCAAAGCCTCAGTGGCTTGCGCTATGTCTTCTTGAGCTCGTCGAAGGCAAGCTTCGACTTTCTCAGTGATCTGGCGTAACTGTGTGGGCTCATTGCATGTTCTTGATATTTTCATTATTAAAGGCGCCGTAGAAACTGCTTTGCTAGACTGGAGTGCCTGCTGCACTTCTTTGAGTTCGCCCGTGATCCAGTGGAATAGCTCCTCCTGCTTTGCTTCTTGATTTTCTATGAGCTCTAGTGAAACATCATTCAATGTAGCAATTAAGAAGTTGAAATCATCCAGGGTAAGGGTAGTTTTAAGCATGGTCCAGGTGACCTTAGCTTTCTTTCGGGATGAGGGCTTTGGTGGGGTAATCTTCCTTTTCTTGGAGGGATCTTCCTCATCCCTAGGTGGAGTAACCTTGCCTTTGCTCTGTTCAAATTCTATGCCCCCTAGTTCTTGATCATCACCTCCCTTTGCAGGTGAGAGCGAAGCAGTCTTCGTGGATGTGCTATGGATATCTTGAACTTCCACATCCTTCTTAGTCTTGCGCGGTCCTGGTGTATCCGACATAGCTTCAGAGCTATCTACATCGGACATCTCTGTGGGGTCTGCTGCAACAAGGAGGTTTGCCGACCATTCCTTGGTAATCTCCTCCAAGTCATATTCTGTCAGCTTGTAATATGACTGCAGTTGTTGTTTGTGCTCATCTGCGCATGCTATGATGTAGGTGAAGTGACGATATGCATTGAATTTCATCAAAGGTATAAACCTATGAAGTGTGTTGGGTGTGATGTGCGGTGTATATTGAATGGCATTCTTCAACTGAGTGTAGTAAGAGTGGAAGACGACATTGGACTTCCACTATTTGTTCATGTCACTGGAGTACCACAGTGTACAGAACTTCACAGCCAGTGGTTCGAAGGGTTCGATCTCCGAAAAAGTGGCTCCCTCGGGCAGTTCCCATGCGATGAAAGCGATGAGTATGAGCAACCAGCTAAAGTGGAACTCATATCCTCGGTCCTGCACTTGTCTACAGTCAAGCTCTAGCTGATTTATAAGGTATTTTTCCCAATTCATTTGTATTCCCTCCGCGCACTTCCCTGCGAGGTCAACTACAAATTCGGTCACCTGTGTAGGTCTATTTTTTCAGACTAACTTTCCTGCGATCAACTGGAAACCAAAGTGCACTACTGCATTCTCAATGGAGGCTACCTTGTAACCTTGTGTGCCTTTCTCCAGATCGCCATATGTGTCTTTTATTCGTTGAGCAAGAGCACAATCTGCGGTCTTTCTAGGGTAAAATTCTTGTGGGTCAGGGCCCTACATGCTTATCCCAGTGATCCGATTGATCAGAATCGGATCCACAGTGATGCAGTGGTCCAACCATAGGTATCCTCTATGGTAGTAGGACAACAACAGTCTAATGCATGCATTTACTTCCTGATGCCTCCCGAAATGTGGAATCTTCATTACATTGAGGAGGGTTGACTGCGCAAGTTTATGGGTCCATTGTTTTGGTACAATCTTGGGGTTCTTTCCTTTTGTAATAGTCAAGTGCTGATGCAGGGCTAGCATACTATAAACCTTACGATCTCCAAGGTTAAAATCACTAAATTTCAGCGCGGTGAGCTTCTCCTGGTCAACATGAACTGTGTGCACCCCTTTCGGGAGGTATGCAATGACTACAACATAGTCGAAGTCTCTGGGTACAGTGTCTCGATTCACTGTTCCGCTTAGTGGTGGGATATATTTAGGCAAGATGCTTGGGATCATCTTCATAGTGGAGAAGTCGTTTTCGAGCTTAGATCATCTTTTCGAAGGCGGTCGGGATGGTCCTACTCGAGCAGTGGAGGGGGAAGCTGGGGGTGCACCCGAGGACGATGCCTGTACACCTGTAGACATTCCCCGTTTTGACATGACTCTCTCAGTCATTAAATCAATTAGAACTTCTTCAACAATTTTCTCAGCAATGCTGAGCTCGTCCGACATACAAACTTGGGTCAATTGGCTCAAGTGAAAAATGAATTCAGAGACTACAACGAATAGTAAGGCAATGATCTTAGGGTAAGTAAATCTCAGGGTTCGTGCTCAAATTCTCAGTTAGCAAAAAGGATTCTCGGTGCGTGGCGTGATGGATTAAGTAGGAAATCTCGACAACGGTCCGCTTGCAACGAACATGGGGCCTTCATTAAATCCATTCTATCCATTCTGGTGCTATCCAATGGTCTAGTTGTAACCTATAACTGCTTTTCGATCCGTTCAGAGCAACGGTCGAACGGGTATATCAGTTCCAACGGCTATATTTCTTCGTCACGGTGAAGTACTCTTTGTCGTTGTTATGATATCTCGTCGAAGCTCCAATTCTGTAATTCTTCTTGCTGCGAAGTGTCCTCTAGCACCTCTTGTAACCTTACAATATTAGCCCTTTTCTTTCTTAACTTCCTAGCCTTCTTTCCAGTGAGATTTGTCTCAGTAATGCTTTTACCATTCTGATGTTTATCTTCTGTGGTCTTAGTTACTTTGTGCTATTGAAAGTCTTTCCTAGGGTTCCTTGATAATACTACTTCTGTATCAAAAATAGGTAACTTGATCTTCTGTGGATCCTCAAGTGTTCTCTTATCTTTGACATCGGAGTTGCTAATATTAAATATCTGCGATCTGCTCTTCTGTTCTTCAATCAAGTGCGCGATCTTTCTGGTCATAAAGTCTGTTAACTCTTGTTTCTTCTGTTCCAAAACTTTTTCTTCTTCTTTTCGTCTGGCTTGTTCTATATCAATCCAAGGTTTTCCTATGAGCATGGTAAACGGGGCACTGTCTTCAAAAAATTCAATGATCTTAAAGTCTTCCTCTGTCAAAGTTCCATTAACATTTATAGGTATCCGGGCGAGCCTTCCACATAGGTTTACTAGCTTTCCTCTGAAGAAATTTGTTTCTCTCAGGGAAGGGATCACGGCAGGCTTTCTTATAGCTTCCCAAGTTCTTTTTGGCATAATTTTCACTTGTGTTTCTTCATCAAGAGTATAGTCAATGTCAAAGTCCCCTATTCTTGCTTCGACTTGCTCCTTTTCTTTGAAGATCTCTGATAGCCTAACATGTCGGTGGTCATTCAAGGTATCTTTCATCTGTAGAAATATCTTTTCTGATTCTTTCTGGGTTTCTGCTATAATCTTGGTCTCTTGATCTCCTTCATGGTTTGCTTGTTGCATATTCAGCTTCTCAAGCCTAGCAATCATTCTAGAGAAATACAATACTTCATGGTCCATAGAATTACAACAGAGGCAACTAGGTCTTCTCCTAGGGCATTCCTTAGCAAGATGTCCTGGTCTTCTGCAACTATAACAGAGGGTTAATCCTCTCTTTCGTTTAGATGTTCCCCAACTCCTTTTGTACTGTGCACCAGGATCATGGTGGCTAGCCTACAAAAAAATATTTCTAAGATCTTGCATCCACTTGTTAGTCCATACATTCTTTCGATGCATAGGTATAACATATCTATCACTAAACTTAGTAGATCTATTCATATCAAACTTTCTTTCATCTATTAATGCCCTAGTTTTGAAGCTAGGATATAATCTATCAAACATACCTAGATCCATGCTTTAGAAACAAAAAAATTTCACTTATCTTACTTCTACGGAGCACAAAGCTTTCAAATATAAGAACTTTTGACTATTCTTACCATCATCAAAGCACAGAGATTACAGATCTTACCTCTTTTATGCAAATCTGATCTTTTTCCTTAAGAAATTTCCACTTTTACTTTTCTTAAAGCATAGAGCGTTCAAATATCACTTCTTTTCTTATATATCAACCTCTTTCTTGCAGATCTGACCTTTCCCCTTCAGATTTGACCTATTGTTCTGCAGATCTGACCTTTTCCCTTCAGATCTGACCTTTCCCCTTCAGATCTGACCTATTGTTCTGCAGATCTGACCTTTTCCCTTCAGATCTGACCTCTTTTTCTTGACACAAAGCTTTGTAGGTCAAGTAGAATACTGCGCACTAGGGCAACATATCTACACACAGAGCTTAGTTCGCACAAAGCATTTTCTTCTTTTGTTCCCAGCAATCACAGTTCTTGTCCCGACAACAGAACCATTTGTTGGCATAGGGGAAGACCCAGGGTTCAATTCTCAAGAGCGCACCAACAAAACCCTAACTACCGGCCCTTTTGGCAACACCTACGAGCAGATGAAGTCTCACCTGAGGTAGAGGCAGGGGTGGTTGCATGAATCATATGTCTGCAACCTTAGCTAGGACACTGATCTTTGATTATATCTTTTACAGGGCACTTAGTATAGATCCTTCATCAATATTTAACCTATCTAGTACTTCGCAGATAGCACAGAGCATCGTAGTGAATACTTATACTAAAGATGATTCGATACTTAGCCACATAAATATAGGTTAGATTCAACATATCAAGCACTAAGCATATTATATATCAGATCTAATGTTCATTCATATATCATCGGCACAGAGCATAACTAGATCTACTTAATCACATCAAGCACTTAGCCAAGAAAGAGATAAACAAATTAGATCGAAGCACAAAGTACTATACACACAGTTACCGTGGTTCACCCCCACCTTGGGACTACGTCCAAAAAGTCTTCTTTATATTATCTTGGTCAAGCAGTTACATCACAGAGCTTCAATGACCCTTACTTCGCATAGGACAGAAGATCTGTGTAGCTCGCTAGATCCTTCTTCCTTTCTCTTCAACACAAGACTACAACAACTTGCACTTAGCTTTCCGATCTCATGCACAGAGCACTCTAAGATACATCCGATCACACAGATCCAGTTACTAGCACTAAGATTTCAGTATACATCACATAGATGTACTACATTACTATCATTCTCCTCTATTTACATTGCCTATTTATAGATTACAAAATGGGCCTAAGCGTGGGTAAACCCACAGACATACATCCCTTTCCCGTTACATCAACCCAAAACCCTAAAATGGACCCAAAGATAGGTCTTGCTTCCTTAATTTCCGCTTTGTGTTGCGCTCCTTCCTTGGCAAGCTGTCGCAGTCCCAAAAGTGGTCAAAAATGACCAAGTATTCTTCAAAACTTGGTCAAGGGCCAACATACTTAATAGCTAACTAGACTAGTGATTTATCTTCCATAACATATAGAACATGATCTAAGGGTAAATCTTGCCTAATGGACCTAAATAGCACAATCTCCTCAAACTTGTACCCATTGATAGAAACACATGACATAGTGCTAGAAAATAGGTTTTTAACATTATTAAGGAAATGTATACCAATCCCTAAATAATTTATCATGGTGGATGATAGGATCCTTTATATTATTTATTAACAATTCTTCATATTTCTATGTGATGTAGAAGCATTCTTGAGGTTTTAACAATCTTCACACTTAAAAATATATTTAGTTTGTTTTGGTTTTATTTCATGTT
>JASDQU010689632.1:0-17400 GCA_032191745.1 Picea mariana | reverse complement strand
TCGTATGAATACTGTTGTTTGATGGAAACGGATTTTAAAATTCTACGACATGGGTTTTTTGCATACCATGCCCAATTACCTGACACTTGGAATATTTCCCCAGAAAGTGTGAGAGGTGGTTGGTACAAGTGGTTCTTTGAAGGAAACTTGGCCAGATTTTCCTTTTGTCATCGTATGCCAGATCAAATTAAATACATATTACATTTTCGTGAATGTCTAGATTGACCTCCACATATATCCTTTATTGGTGATTATTTAAACTGAACTTGTAAACATTTTACTTGATGCTTATATTAAAATTGGTTCCCTCTCAACTGCTAGTCACTAAAGATTTGACTTGGTCTCACCCTTTTTTGTATTTGCTTCCTCATTCGACCGACAAATATCTTTTTGGTCGACTCAACTAGGAGAAATTTTGACTTGATTATTTCAATTACTGTGTCAAGATTATATATGAGTGGGAATAGCTGATGTTTTTTTCCTTTGAATCAGTTCTTGTCCCACTAGAGCTGCAAATGAGATTTCAGGTGAAAGAACAATGTCGTGTGAATTTTATGAGGCCTCTATTTTGCATGCTCTAGTGTAGCTGGTAATGCAATGACGACCTGAATATGGCACTGAGCAAAAGTGTGGGTAGAACGTTGAGCTGAGTTGTGTTCTTGTTGTTGATGTGCATACCATGAAAGAGAAATAGTAAGGGGCATCTTGACCATATTCTCATCCACTTGGCACTTATCAACCAGAGCTTCATTATCTTCCTCAAAAATTCCTTTAAATACAAGCTCCCTTGAATAACAATGGTTGTGTCCAATACCTCATGTCTGATTAACTTCTCCAACTAAGAAGGGTTGCATCTGCAGATGATTTAGCACCACTATACTGCATTTGTAATTATTATGTTTTCCTGAAGCTTTCTCAATAATTTGTTTAGCAAAAGAGGAACTTACAGGCAAAGTGTTATAATATGTTGGAACTTGTGTTGGAGTACATAACCTGTTGGCGGAGACTATTGGAACATAAAACTTCTTTGTCATAAGAAATGTTGGAGACACACAAGGAAAAGATGAAGGTGGAGTAGGGATTGAATTCAAAAGTTGGTCAGGTTGGCGTGCTATCACATTAGCCTCTTGGGGAGCGATACAGTATGAAGGGACATTGGGAAAAGAGGTTTCTGGAAGGAGATCAATGGTGCTCAATAAATCAAGACGAGGGTAGTCTTGTTGGTTGGGGGAAGGAATTCACAACTTCTAGGAGTCGGGGACCCATGTCTTGAGGTGTTGGGTTGGTCATATGGTCTAATTTAATGGGGTGAACCAAACATAAGGAAACATATTTGTTCAGAGTTACTTGCTTAATGGTCGCTTGTCCGGTTAGAGGTTTTGTGGAGTGAGGAGTAGAGGAGGTAAGTGGATAGATGTGTCCCTCATGTTGCAGGCGAAATTTATGGAGTTTGACATGATAAACAATTTTTCAGCCATGCTGGTAGGGAATTCCAAGTAACAGGTCAGTACAATCTAAAGGAGAAACATCACACACCACAGTATCTCAGAAAGGGACAATAGCTAAGGTCACCACTCAACATTAGGAGACAGCGAGGCACAAGCCTTCCTTTTGTACCCATCCAAGATGACATGGTTCAGAGTGTGGAGTAATTGGGAGTTGCAGGAATTGGACCAAGTCCTAGGTGATGAGGTTATTTTGGCTTCCATTGTCTAGGATGAGAGTAGCCAATTCATACTTAATTTGATAATTGTGGGTAAACATGGGCGTATAAGAGGTTTCATTTTCATTGGTAGTCATGAGAATTAGAGATGGGTCAACTTCTGTAGGATTTTCGAGAGAAACGACTTCAAGAAGGTTAGGGGAATCAAACTGAGTGACCTCTGAAAAAAGAGTTTTGCTGGGGAGAAGGTTCTGAAGTGCTCAATAGTCAGTAGAAGCATGCAAGTTGGTCTTGTGTAAGGTACACTAGGGCTTTGTTCAAGGTGTGGAGGTGGCAGTAGGGGTGACCTGAGAAGTGATATCAATAGAAGGGTCATATCCAGGTTGGGTGAGCAGATTCAAGGAACCACTTTACACTTGACAACCAAGGCCCGAAGAAAGGCCTTGTCCAAGGAAGAAATCTCAAACAAATCAAATTCATGACAGAGATGAATTAATAAAATAGAATTGAATTTGATAACTAATACCTCTTATGGGTCATCGATGTGCAACATGATGCACAATTTGCAAAATATTTTTATGTATCCTTGGGCGAAATGATTGACAAGTTGTCATAGCTGCAACCATATGGAGAGGAGGTTTTGGCAATAGCCCAGTGGGTAGAAGCACTCTCTGAGAGCATGGAAGAATCCATCCCATGTCAAAATGTGTGGTGTCTGTGTCTCGACTAGGTTTCCTCTATCCATGACCCGTGAATAATTATCCAGCTAAGTGTCCCACCATGTCTACGTAATTCCCTCGAGTTGCTGACCAACGATATGAAGCTTCATGTCTTTTTTCATATCAGGACATGTACATAAGTATGTGGAAAGACTGTAAAGCTAAGAATCAACATTCTCTCCATTCATTTGGCCCACAAACTTCGGTAATTGGAAGCGCGTATCAATTTGCATAGGTGTTGGAGCTCTGCACTATTGCAAATGGATTAGCTCCTAGAGAGCCATCATTAAATCATGAATTGGAGTTGTGGAAGTGGATGAAAAATCCTTTGTAGACGACTCTCTTTGCATTGGCATGATTTTCATTCACCATGGATGTAGATCTATAACTGGATGTTATGTTGAGAATCACTAAACTCCAGAGCACATTGAGAAGGTGCTTGGTACCCTGAAGAGGGTGTGTGGAGAATGGTGAAAGATGAACTTGCTAGAATCCCCAAGGAGGTAATACTGGAAGTCCTATGAAAGACGTATGTCTCTAAACAAAAACTGTTGGATGGCATCTCTTATGAATTTCATAGTTGAGCATAAGCTAGCTTGGATCCAGGTTCTGATACCAATTGTTCTACAATTCTATATGCATAATTGAAAATGCAACAACATATTATATTGGCACAAAATAATAAAATGTTGCACAATACAAAAATACACAGAGAATGGAAGAGAAAAACCACTAGCAAGTAAGAAGTAAATGAGCATTGATTGTATTTCAGCAAGATGACACCCTTTTTATCAAACTAGGTGATTTTTTTGTTTACATAAACAACAAACCACTTGCTACTTTTATTTCCGACTGAAAAGCATTGTTTCACTTTTTATTAATTAACTTCTTGGTGAGATAACATGATAATTATTTATTAGGAAACACCCTACTCAAGTGGATTGATGAGGGTAGATTACAATAATAATTATTGACAATATGCTAATTCTCTCCTACTAGTTGGCAAAGGAAGGTGGATGTCCTTCCTAGTGGCACAACAAATAAAAGTATACATGATTCATTTTTGAGCCAAGATGGGTATGGTTATGGTTATATAGGGCGAAAAAGAAACGGTGAAAGGAAGCAATAGAAGGAAAAAGGTGAATAATAAAGGATAATCATTTGTATAAGAATCTTATATTGTCTTATGAATTGGATATACTTTAAAAGGAGGTTTCCCCATCAAAGTGGACTATATTCATTGATTTTTTATCATTTTTAAGGCATTGGATCGTAACAAAACAAGAAGACAAACATGAGACTGGGAGAGAGTAAGAAGGAAGTTCTATATTGCTTACTCTTGCTGCTTTTATTTTCGACTGGAAAGCGTTGTTTCTCTTTTTATTAATTAACTTCTTGGTGAAATAAAATGCTAATTATTTATTAGGAAACACCCTGCTCAAATGGATTGATGAGGGTAGATTACAACAATATGCTAATTCTCTCCTATTGGTTGGTGAAGGAAGGTGGATGCCCTTCTTGGTTGCCCAACAAATAAAAGTATACATGAGTGATTTTTGAGCCAAGATGGGTATGGTTATGGTTATAGAAGGCGAAAAAGAAATGGTGAAAGGAAACAATAGAATGTAAAAGGCGAATAATAAAGGAGAATAATTTGTATAAGAATCTTATATTGTCTTATATATTGGATCGACTTTGAAAGGTGGTTTCCCCATCAAAGTGGACTATATTCATTGACTTTTTTATCATTTTTAAGGCATTGGATCGGAACAAAACAAGAAGACAAACATGAGACTAGGAGAGAGTAATCAGGAAGTTATATACAACATTTAAGTTCACATAAGAAATCTTGATGTAGAGGGAGGCATTGTTAAGAATCAAGGATTTCATATTCCATTGGAAACCCAAAGACACCATGTAGAAAGTTGCTTGTGCATATCATAAGCCAATGGAGAAACTAAAGAAAATATGTTATGAGGAAAATCTCTCCATGGCTAGGGGAAAACCACAACATATGGAATGACACCCATGAATCAAATCTAATCTCAAGTATGTTATATAAATGAAATGATAACAAGACAAGGCTAGAAGCCTACCTCATCTGGACGTTCGAAGAAGACCACCATTGAACACACAACCCAAATATTTATACCTGAAACTTGTCCTCAACAACTAAGATACACAAGCATATGGTGATAATATATAATGTAAAAATATAAATTAGCATAATCCATTAACATACATGAAAAATATGCCCATGGAAAGTAATTCAAATATTTGCAAGATATCGATTGGACAAGAAAATAATATTTCTATTAAAGTAATCAACATAATTACATAGGTGACAAACTTCTGTAATGGCACATATCGGAACCGAGAAACTAAGTCCCTCTAGCTGGGCCTCCACCACTTCAATCCTCTGTAAAGGCCATCTCATATGTAGGAGTCAATTAAGTTCTCCATCACAAAATGTTAAGAGCTTGGGGGTTGAACACAAGAAGTTTAGATTTTCAAGGACAAAGGGATGCAGACTCAATATGAAGTTAAATTTCTCCAGAGTATCCTTTCTCTCAATGTGTTGAATTATTTCCTAGGCTTGGATATGACTCCATTTATAGCCTCCAAATGGAACTGAAGGGCCGAACTGGAGCATTTCCAACATATGTAAGGTCAAGAATCATGGATATTGTGACATGGCATGGAAACTCTACATAGCTTTTAATTTTTGAGCACCAAACCCGATGTATGCGAGATGTAGTGGAGCAACCTATGTATACACATGTTGTATAACAGATATGGTGCATATATGTACAAAAATGTGTATTTTAGCTCTGGAATGGACAAAAAATGGGACTTCAAGTCTGTAGAGGGAAATGGAAGGCCATCTAAGCAAGATGCATGGAGTGAGGAACAATATGCTATAACACATTTGTATTGTTGGAAGATCAACATTGATGAGAAAGAAGAAGACCCTAGGGGGTATAGATCAGCACGACCGAGGGTGATTGTGATGTTCAAGAAAAGGCCTATAGTAGCACTGCGATGGACTATGCGCGACCATTAAAAACAAAGAAACATAATATAGGCACAAAAGAAGCACCTAAGATGACCATTATTGGTAATTACTTGGACCAAGAAATGGTAACGCAAGTGGTAGACTTGTTGAAAGAGTATGAAGACATGTTTCGAGGGAGCTTCTTGAAGATGAATGGAATTACGGGATCCCTCGGTGAAATTAAGATTCAGTTAAATCCATATTCTAAGCCAATAAAGAAGAGACCCTATTGATTGAACCCAAAGTACAAATAAAAAGTCATGCACACAGAATTGGATCAAATGTTGGAGGCAAGGATCATTGTCCCCATGGAGGAGTTAGATTGGATTATTCCAATGGTGGTCCAACCAAAGAAGATGGGAAACCTAACAATTGTTGTTGACTTGTGCAACTTAAATGTAGCTTGAATGCATAATCCAGTCCCAACACCATTTATATATGAAGCACTGGAAAACATGGGTGGGTGTGAGGCTTACTCATTCACACATGGCTTCTCAGGATATCACTAGGTGCAAATATTGGAAGAAGACCAAGCCAGGATAATGTTTGGGATAGAATGGGGCTCATTTACTTGCACAATAATGCCTTTTGGCATGAAGAATGCACCTACGATGTTTTCTAGAATTGTGATTAAATACTTTATGGATGGTGTTATGAATACTAAAGGAGAATATGCAGGAACTACAATTGATGCTAGGTAGATGTCAACATATGTCGAATCTTTCTTCAATATTTCCTATAGGAGTTAATTATTTCAAATGTATATCAATGGAAAATTATGCAATTACCATACTTTAGAACCACTCCTCTAAAATCATCTTGCACATATTCGATAGTTTATTCATGTGGTATGTATTCATCTTAGACAATTCCTCACCTTGGTTCATTGCCATCTTTGCTCCATGTTCTCAAACATTAATATGCACATCATAGAACAAACAAGTACCATGAAAAATGCAATATACCGAATTCAATTAATACTACAATGTATACTCTAAAATTCATTAAAACATGCAAGATAAATGATACCCCTAAAATGTGTAGAGAAACTTTGATTGAGATTCATAGAAATCAATCTAGTCTCAGTGATGCGATCCTCCTATACTAGCATTCTCACTTGTGATGTAAGAACCTTTATAAACTTACAATTTTTGTTCAATAAACATTTTCATTAAAGAGATAGGGGAAGGGGAAGAGGAAGAGGATGAGGAAGAAGAAGAGGGGAGAGAGAGAGAGAGAGAGAGAGAGAGAGAGAGAGAAGGAAGATGAAGAGGTATATTATAAATCCTAAACCCTTATTTTGTTTAGTAAATTGTGATCTAATTTTTGAAACCCTATGGTAAATATATTATGCATCCCTAATCCCAAATATAAATCCTCACATCGATCCCAAATCTCAATGGAATATGCAATTTCTTTAAAAATGGGGGAATTGAGAAATAAAATTACCTTCCCGATCATGGGATTATAATATATTCAATTAAAGGCTTTCAATTCTCTCTTCGATATATTTTTTGAATGGTCCACATATCTCTTCTAGAGCCAATGATCTCTATCCATAAGATAAAGAGAATTTATGAAATTAAAGTGAACTCGTTTTCTCGCTTTATTTTTGAAAAGGCAATGCGATGCAAAATTTAATTTTGGGTTGTTGTTGTTTTCCAAAACAATGGTTTTTTGCATCACCTTTACATTATGTTTGCGTTGATTTTGGCATAATTTGGGCAGCACAGTTATGTTGCTAAGAAGCACATAGTTGAAACCAATACTAACACCAAATGACCTATTATATGAACTTGCAATGCATAATGACACTAAATTAGATGCAAGGCTATGAAAATACAATGCATATTATCTCAATTCCCTTTGTGTGTTGTCTTTACAGATGTCATGTGATGCAAATGTCAATGCAATAAACCAACATACTCATGAGAGAATGTGTCTCAGGTAGCCTTGACAAGGTGGCACTAAAGCCCTATATTTTAATAGTGATTCATCATAAGATCCACTCACTCTAATACCACTTGATGCAATCCCTAAGGTTTTGTACATAAAAGATACACAACAAAATAAAATCAAAATAAAATACAATGACATAATAATATTTAAAATCATATACTAAAATATTTATTTACACTGTGTTCAATGAACAATTCTTTGGTTTTTATTATAACAGAAGGAATCATTATTGAAACCATATTTTAACCCTCGACCAACTCACTTCTACAATGTCTTCCCTTTTCACGATTTGTCTTTAGACTTTCAAAACCTCAAATGATTGTTTTCTACTCTTTGATTGTTATATTTTATATTTATACAAAAGAAGAAGACCTATTACCCTAACTATAAACTCCCAAGTAAAATAAATGTACATGAAATGGAAACTTCGACTAGATTATAACATAATAATAAAATTTACATTGCATTACAAAATATCCACATGTAGAATACATTCAACTCATATTAGAAAAATATCCACATTTTCTTGATAAAAAACCACACATTGAACAATAGACACACTCATAAAGGTTGATGAGGCATGCATGACGGGTCTCACTCCATATCACATCCTTTCATAACCCTAAAAATGCACACCATCGATAAAAATGTTCATTTTTTTTATAACTTTAATCTTGTTAGAAAACAAAGTATAAATCAATCATAGTGATCTTCTAAAAATGTATTCAAATCCCTCTCATGCACACCAAGTGGAATTAAAAATCACATGGTTAAATTACCCAACATAGTCTATAAAATCCATGGGGTGGATTTTCCAATTTCACCTTTACATATGTACGAACTTATCATTGAATATTTTCTACACTTTTTAAACACATGTAGTGCAACGTGTTCTTGAGCCTATAAAACATTATAATTATGTTGAAGACGTTCTTTAAGGGAGAGGTTTTTTCGATTTTTTGTCGTCTATGGACGATCAATCAAACACAAACATGCGGTTTTATTTATGTTTTTTTTTTATTCGCTATTTTAAAAATGATTCGGCCAAATTCTATAAGATAAAAATATTTTACCCTAAAATTAGCCAAAATTTTATAAAAACTATATAAAATACTTAAAAATTCAAATATTTTTACAAAAATATCACCCAACATTTATAGTTGACATATGAAGGATTAGTAAGATTCACCAAGGTTTCTACATTTTAAAATAAATTTCCATCCTTAAAATCATCCCTGATCAAGATCATTTCGCTTTTGTCTGCATATTAAAGTTGTATTAGTTGATCGAAACCTAGCACATCATGTTCTCGAGTTGCAAGGTGCTTCTTCTCTGGGAAGAAATCCAACTCTTCCCACCCAATTTGATCTATCTTTCTCTCCTGTTACTAGTTGGATTGGAGCTTACACAAGGAATTGGTTGATGAAGCTAGGTTGAGATGTCGAGAAAGTCAAATAGTTTTATTACGTCTATAATGTTATTTCATGATGGTCTTGGAATTCATCTCACAACCCTTCTAATGCTCTCAGTGTATGCAGGAGGAACCCATTCTGCTAACCTGGCCAAAAATAGACCTTGGCTCTAAGGCACCCAATGAGAAACAATTGTAAAGGCAAGGAATCGTAAGGAAGAAAATGGTTGGATAATCGGGCCAATCTTCTCATACCGGGTCTTTCTTTATCTAATATTTCCAAACAAAATATAGCTATCAATAGTTAGTTCGGTGACAATGATATAGTTTTGACATCCTTTCCTCCTTCTAAGCATCTATCTCTTTTACAGCATCTCACTTAGCGATATATAGGAATTCGAGGGAATGGTGGGCATATGGATCACCGAGGACAGGAGAATAAATGGATTAAAACGAGATGGGGAGGTGGGAAGAAATAGGTCTTATTAGCAAAGGGAAAAGCGGGGTTATCACGAGAGGAAGATTCTCAATGTAGAGGGCGAGTTTCAGAAAGCTTCAAAAGTCGAAAAGTTGGTTGGGAGTTGAGGGCTTGAACTCGTAAAGACATAAGTGCGTAACACCGAATCGTAACAAGATGGAAGCGAGAAGGATATATACAGGGTGGTACTAAGATCCCCATGAGCTTGATCCATTACTATATCGCGATTATATCTCAGTTAGCCATATCAGAGAGCTTTTCAGAGCGAGATGCAGAAAAAACATGAGTTTCAGAACGATATGCAGAAAAAACATGAGTTCCAAGGGCGGTGGGATATCAATGAAACAAAAATCAAGTGCACGCGATGCAGTGAAATCTCGGTCGCATTTCTATAGTTCAGTTCCGCATTCATAGGGTTGCATCGGTTCCTCTCGTTCACGCAGCGTGACGCAGCTATAATTTTTAATAGAGTTTGTTTTACTAACCTTCCTTGTGTCCATGCCTTTGACATGTGCGGCCTCTGCATCTTTAATGGGCTGATCGATTTTCTGATCGAGAGATCACATGCGTCCTCTGCCACTGCCACTCATTTCTAGCACTTCGTCAATTTCCATGATGAAATCCTACTTCCTCTCCATCTGAAGCATTCTCTCTTTGCAAGCAATCAGCTTCCCTAATATCTACAACAAACAATGTGCTGTGCATTATAATTGATTTATATCCATGTGTCATCTGTAATTTATTTGCATATATGTGCGTCATTTGGGTTTATCTGGCATATATTTGTCTCCCCTAGAGAAAATTGGTGTAAACTTTATTTGTTTGTATTGCAGGTGCTCATCGCAAGTTAACCTAATGTTAAGTGTGAATTTGGCCCAGGCCCATTGTCATTAATAATGGGCAATGCTTTAAACAAAAATATATTCTTAAATTAAGATAATTGCATTCTTCGCTATATTAAGAGATGCCAACCGAAACAACAAAAGACACAAAATGTTGGGAGGGGACATGATTAGGAACCCTAAATAGAAAATGTCACAGTTGAAACCACAACTAGGCAGACAGGTTACTCTAACAGAATCGAACCTTCAACCTGAGACAATAAAATCTTTCGAATTCAACCATTTTGATAACTGCAAAAACAATTTTACAAAAAAAATTGCGCACATCTTGAAATGAATATTAAATTTTACTGTCTAGAAATAGTGTCTGCATAGATTGACCTTCAAACCCTTAACAACCTCAGGCACTGGGCTGACACCACCATTTTTGTATGTATTAGAAACGATTGTAGGAAAGCTCGAGGAAGGATCTCAATTATTGTCTTAGTATTTCACATCTTAATTTTTAACTATTCAATTCTTTTTATTATCTTGGAATTCCCGCCAATAAATCCGTCATGCATACCAAGTGGGCCAATTAACATATGTGTGATGTGTTGGTGGGATTGTGGAATAGGAGTTTGACGAGTGGAATGGTAAGTTGGGTTTCATCATGTGTTGATGTGTTGGTGGGATTGTGGAATAGGAGCTTGATGAGTGGAATGGCAAGTTGGGTTTCATCGTGTGCTTTTAGATCGTGGTGTTGAGCCTTTCTAGAATTTTAAGTAATGTGAAAATATAAAGTTTTTAGTGCGCTTGAATATCTGCAGCTTGTTTTCAACTTTCTGACAATGAACATATTTCATTGTGGTTATGACTTTTGAAGTGGGTTGTATATTTTAAAATAACATTGCAATTGAGTTGGAAATTGATGCTTGTAATACATTATGCATGTTCATTTTTTATAGTTTTTCTTTGCACTGAATACATGCATTGTTAGAGAAATTACATTTTGTATGTACAATTGTCTTAAATGCTTTTTAGTGTCTATGGGTTGTTCACTTTGTGTTGAACTGAAAATGAGACTTGATATTATAATAATAATGAAGTTCATTTGCACAAATGGTTAGCTCGATGCTTATTTGTTTCCACCTCCTACTATATTTTGAACTTTAGTATGCTATTTAGCATTTTTAAGAATCTCCACACATGAACCAACCACAATTAATTTAGGTGGTTGAAGTTTCAAGTATGTTTGGAAGATGTTTGATTCATAGAATATTTTGACATATTCTCCATAATGATTCCACACAAAACCAAGCATGGTGTAGCGACACTTGCTAGGCTAAGGGATTTTGAAGGGGTTTCCTTGTTGTATGACAAGGAGGAAAATATAGTCAGTATAAGATAATCCTTACCTATAACACTAATGTCCAATCCCTTGCACCTATTCGGACATCGCTACTTGGTATGGAGTCGGGGGGTTTCTGTTTCTTCTGGCAAGCCAGACCCTTGTCATGGCCTTCACAAGGTGCTTGTGTTGCGGAAGCGTTCTCAAGCCTAGCGGATCTACTATCATAGATAAATATTTTTCCAAACTACCTATGGTCTAAGTATAATGCGGGCAGAAAGTGAGAAATTGAGATGAAATAACCAAATAACATTATAAAGAAGTAGACATCACAACAAAACTTAGCTACATGTTAAAAAAAGATCAATATAACAAATGCTTTACTCTTATCGTCATCTAGAAAATGAAGAGGTTGTCAACAATTGAAATTGATATTAGTGGTTTAAATGGATCTAAGGTAATGCCAAAGCTTTGGTTGTAAGATTTAAGTTCTAGCAAATTAGCAGTGAAATCTAGCACTTGTTTGTTGTCCTTCAAATAGAGTCATGACGAGCTATTTTTGTTCCCATCACAGTCTATGTCATAAAATCTACCATTGAGATTGTGCTAATACTCTATGTATTCAACAGTCATTCCTAGGAATCAATGTTTTCCTCATTGAAATTTGCAATTTGGCTGCTACTTAATAGAATCTTACAATCAACTTAGCTTCTCAAAACACCAGTACTTCTAAAAAAAGTGATAATAAACATATAGTATATCTCCAACCAGCACATAAATTCCAAGGCAAGCCAATCAATAGATAATGTGCATACACAGATTTGAAAGAAAGCATTCAGAGTTGTTATTATTTAAAATAGAAAATTCTAGCTACATAAGGGGTTTTCAGGGACCTTGCATGAAATGAAGACTTTCCTTTTTGGGTATGGAGGCTTTGCAACACTTTCTCTACATATATAATTGAAGAGAAACCAGGAAGAACTGAAAGGGTTGGAACAAAGAAGAATGAGATAAGAGGCTTTCTCTCAATCCCCTCTTTCCATAAGCCCTTGATTTAATCTAGGGTTACAGAGTTGTCATGCACCCCTAGCAATGGTAGAGGTCAATCATCCCACCGTTGTCTACTTCCTACAAGAAATAATTGGTCTACCCAACTATGGTTTTTTGCCAAAGGATGCATGACATGCTCTAGAACTAAAATTACTAAAACAAAGAGGGAGGAGAAAAATTACAGATAGATTCATAACTTCCTACCCCGAGAATAATACCACTCTCCAAAGTAGTCTCAAACATGGATTTCCATTTCATCAACACACCATCCTCAATGCCTAGTTCCCCACTAGGGAATTAAATCCTCATATTCTGTACTTCCTTGAAATTCTTTAAAACATCACCAGGAGAATGATGGGAAACCTTTGTAACCATGGAATGTTTTGGGCCCAAAATATGTGGCAATTCGTGCTATGGCCTAACAATGCTACCCATCATGATTCTCATCAAATAATTCCATATCCCCCTATTTTTACCACTATTTTTAAGGTTGGTTTCTTTGTTGGATATAACATGGTCTGTCTTAACTACTACATTCTTCACTTGTGGAGAAATGTAAAGAGGCCAAGCCACAAAGCAGAGAAATTCATGCCCTACACAACATGCGCGAATTTGCAAAGAGAAACATGAAAAATATATGCGTCTGGAATTAATATACCTTTGCCAACCAAAGAGGAGAAAATAAATAAGTGCATAAGCCACAAAGAAATGAGTTCTCAAGAGAGTACCATACTTATTCCATTTGATCATAACACAAAGTGGGCATGTGGAAACAACCACATGTTACTCATCCCATTAAGGCCATGCTTAAAAGTTACGCTATAAGGGGACCAATTTGGACTTAATTTTGAAAGAACGTATAGAATTGGATCTCGATCATCACCAAAAACATCTAGAATAGTTGTTTAAAAGATTTTGAATGTTTCCATTTCTCTATGCAACTGGGGCTTTACCTTTGTCTTCACTAGACAATAAGATTGTTGTAGTTTCCTTACTTGGTGATTCCATTTCCATGAATGTATTCATCCATTATTAACTGTTTTCTTAACCTTTTTCTTCTTGTGACATTTCTCTAAGAAGTGATTTGTCTTCCCACAATGAAGACAATGATGGAGATCAAAACACTGTGATTCCTTGACACTGTGACCAACTCTATGACAATGTTGGCACTTATTTGTAATATTCTTCACTTCTTCGTGAAATATTGAGCGCACAAACTTAATTGGTTTAGAGTAATCTAGTATATGAAAGTTGTTTCTTTTGTCATATCCTAAGCCATATCGATATTTGTTGAATGATAATTATTCTTAAGGTCTGACAAATATCTTGGAAAGATCACGTTGAATTTGCTCTTCTACTTCTTCACATTTGTTGTTGTTGTTGTTGTTGTCATTCTGTGCGTCTTTTTCAGACTCATCTTTGGAATATTCCAGATCTTCTATATCTTGTGCATCAACTACTAAGTTTTATGTATCACACATAGCATCAACTATCTCCATTATGTCTTGTGTATCACAAGTTGCATCAACATGTTTTATGAACTCGTTCGTATCACATGTTGCATCAACCATTTGGATAATCTCCTCTGTAGGACATGTGAAGGTAAATTTGGGTGTGTAATCCACTTTTACACTAATTCGAAGAAGGTGTTATTTTAAGGGGAGGTTCTCTAAAGAATTTCGTCGTCTGTACATATAAACAAGTACCACGTGCGCCTACCCACAATGTATCAACAAGTGCCACATGTGTCTGTTTGCGACCCACTAATGTGATGGATGCATTCCTCGTCAATATCATTGGTGAGATTATGGTCAATAAGGCGGTAGAGATAGCCACAACACAAGTAGTGTGGATGAAACCCTAGAGCACACTCAGAACGAAAATGATTTCCATTGTACTCTTGGCTTGCGCCAACCTCATAGATCTGAAGCAATGTATAACCATACATAGAGAAATGATTGCAAATAAATTTAAGTGTGATATGTTTGGGAAGAGTGCTCTTGTAGACATGTTGAAGTAGGGCTTCCTTGGATGTCTAATCACAAGAGAGCATAGAGTTTTAGCATTGAACACAAGAAATTGTCATGGTGAATTTATTGTTGGATAAAGCCAACACCATAACAGACAAGCTTCAAAGATCCCTTCGAATCAACACCTGCACGATTCTTATAATAACAAGTAACTTAATAAGATCTGTGATCAATTGTGGAATAAAAAAACCATGTTATCAATTAAGGAAAACAAACCCCAGTGCACAACTTAAAATTCTAGGGTCATTGAAAAAGTGGACGGTAGGAAATTCACCTATCAGTGAATTTTCCTTTAAATCCAACAGTTTGATACATTGCACAACTTAAAATTCTAAGGTCATTGAAAAGTGCAGGGTACCAAGAAATTCACCTATCAATGCAATTTCCCTTAAATCCAGCAGCTTGATACAGTTAGCCCAACAGCTTGATATAGTAGCTGGAAAGGCTGTGTCCAGATTTCCATTGAGCAGCAAGCTGGATACAGTTGGCCGAGGAACAGTGAGCAGAGAAAACTGCCATAGATGTTGGAAAGGCTGTGTTCAGTTTTCCATTGAGTATCAACAATACAAATAAGCAAAGATTCCAAAATATTGGCAAAGAAGTGATTAAAATGAACACAGAGAGCTGCCAGAGAAGCTGGAAAGGCTATTCCTCTGAGATCTGGGACACCTGGACTCTTTCTATCTATTTAAAGTTGACAGTATTCTGCCTGACAACAAGTTGCTTGCTCATAAACTTCAAGTTGCGTAGATATTGGGGAATCGCTATTCTGCATTCAGCTTGCTTCCAAGAATGAGTCTCTCCTTGCTGGTTTCTGCTGGATCTAATAGCTGAAGTGAAAGTAAAGCAGTAAACCACCAAGATTTTCAAAAATATTCCTAGAAATATTGTTATGGTTTTGGGATTTGTACCTGTGATATTGTTAGTATCAAGGTAAAGATGGCATCAGATGAAAATCTTGGTTCAAGCCTGTTCAAATCAGTAATGGCTTCAACTATTCTGTCAGAGAGACTATCTACACATAGATTTAAGGTCAACTCATCATGGCTTCATATATCTTGCAAGTGAGGCTATTTCTACACGGGTTTAGGAAGGCCAACTGACTCAAATTGGCAATGGCTTAACCCGTGCTGTCCTTGAAGCTACGTGGCCTTATAACATCAGATCTGTTATTTACATAGCCGTATCAATGTAATCGTGGTATCCATTTGAATGAATCCACAAACACTATCCCAAAATTACAGATCAGGGGTAAAAATGAGTTCGATCTAACTGAATCCAACTCAAAAAGATACAGAGAATCGAGATGGGTTCAGCAACTAAAACACATTGGATGAGCAAAATTAGACAGTGCTTTTTGTTAAATATAATGTAACCTCAACAGTTTGACTATACACTGCCAACTGTCCTGGTCAGCTGTACTTTATATTCTTGTCTTGCTTGAGCCTATTTATCTTAGCTATTTCCCATTGCATTGTAATCTCTTCAGTTCTTCTTACATTCAAATATACTGTTTTCTGTTCTATTCTTTCTCTCTGCATTTCTTGCTTCACAATTTATCATGGTATCAGAGCTTCAGTAGTAAGCCTCTTCACACAGTCTGGAGAGCAACACGATCCTCACAGCGCAGAGCTTCACAGATCTTGAGAGCACGCGACGCAGTCTTTTTCACAAAGCCTGGAGAGCCGCCCGTCATACTCTCGAAAGATCCTCGCAGGAAACTTCCATGAGGAAGAAGACCGTCTTACATTCAAAAGATCATCGTAGGAAGCTTGCAGAGGAAGAAGAGCGTACAACGCTCGAAAGATCGAGGAAGAAGAGAGTGCATAAGAAGAAACTTTAAAGATTCTTGTAATTTTCGAGAATCGTCAAAGATTGATGAAGAAGAGCTGCAGGACAGAAGAACATTTAAAGAACTCGAAGAATTCTTTCAATTCGTTAAAGATTCCTGCAGAAGGCAGAATCGTTTAAAGTTTTTCAAAATTCGCTCAAATCTGTCAAAGATTGAAGCAGTGAACAAAGAATCTGTGTATTTCTTTCAAATCTTTGAAAGATTCACGAATCTTTCTTCCACAGGAGCAAAGAACACATTCCATGTGCAAAGAACAGCCATTGAGGTCGTAAGATTCGTCCAGCGAACGGATTCGAAGCGGGAAACCAGTTCATAAGGGACGAGGAGAGCGTAGAAAAGGCGAAAGAGTTTCAACCGTTGGATCTTGCACAGAGGACCGACAACCGTTGGATCAGCGAGAAAGTGCACGAGGTTTAGTCCTCTGAAGTGCACAGGAGAAATTTTTGACTTGTGAAGTCCCGACATCATCTGGATCGTCCATCAAGAAACACGTGGCGAGATCACGGCACTTCGCTGACTCGCAAGGTGTAAAGGTTAGAAGACTACCGTGAGAACTCATGAATTGCGAAATCACGAGTCATTCTGGATCGTTGGATCGAGAAAGATCGTGAGCCGTCGATCTTATCACATTGCAAAATCGGTAATCGGGAGTTGGACGCGCAAAGGTGATTGCACTCCAAAAACTCTGATACGCGATATCGCGAAATCCCGAGAGGACTTGTGAGACATCCATCTCAGAGGACAGGTGGCAGCAGATCCAAGTTCCATCAAATCAGCATATCAGAGTTCGCGGTTTTGAAAGACCGTCGCAACAAGAGTTCTAAAATTGCGATTCATGAAATAACGATAAGATCACAGCCATCCATCTGTTTGGACACGTGGCGGACATCGAGGAAACTGTCGGCGTTTCGGCATCTGGGGTTTCAAGTTGATAGAGAAGTTGTGTCAACGGAGCATCGCAAGTCGCAATATCCTGAGGTTGAATCAGGACCGTCCATCTTGAGGGGACGC
>JASDQU010689631.1:40465-60042 GCA_032191745.1 Picea mariana | reverse complement strand
TATATAAGCTCCTTCAAGTGGAGACTTGGACATTGTCATGGTAATATGGTAACAATAGTTGCATGACCTTCAACATGTTTTTGTCAAAAGGATCTATTATATATATATATATATATATATATATATATAAATTATGAATAATATATAATAAATTCATGGAAAAAGCCCAAAAGACCAAGCCAATGGACTGCCATAAGTTGCAACTACTCCATAATGAGTTGTAGTAGTTGAACAAGAAGTTGGTGAAGTCAAATAAGTCACACATTCTCTAATGTGATCAAGGATTAAACAATTTCAAGATAATGAATATCCCATGAAACAACAACTGGAGTTTGAAAGAACAACCAAAAATTGCTTTGATTGGGAGAAGTTGTAGCTCTTCCATCCACTTTGGTAGGCATATCTTAAAATTGATGGCTACCTCACTTTGTTGGAAAGCAAGAGATGTTTTGGTAAATATTCACATAGGCTTGGTCACTATGACCTCCCAAGGAGGCACGCCTTCTCCCAAAGACCTAGAAATTTTCTTCTTCTTAGAGGAAACGACCGTAGATTGAGACAATTAGTTTGTTTTTTTGGCTCGGTGGATGTAGCCAAATGGACCAAGGTAGTGGATTGTGAATCCACCACACTTGGGTTCAATCCCCCTCATTCACCTATAAAATAAAATAAAAAAATAAACCATTTAAAGAATCGATTGGAATAGATAGAATGAAAACATATTTAGTAAGGAAATCCATTTTATCCTTGAGATAAATTTAGGTCATATTATATGTGTAGATTCTAGAAGATTGAAGGATAAAAACATGATAGATGATAGGGTCCAATTTCACTAAAACACTTCAAATAGCTTTCCATATAAGTTCAAGGGTTCCCAAGCATGTGGTTATGAAAATGTACACTAGTATTGTAAAAAAGAAATACTTAACTAGGCTTACATTTGGTAAGAGTTATGGCACTACTTTAATGAAGATCTAGATAATGGCAAGGTTGAAAGAAATCAATCCTTATAATAGATACTAACAAAAATGAAAATTTTGATAGAAAATTAGAAGACATGCACCATGAAAGTGTGTTTTCTTTGCTCAATCTGACAAAAATCTTTAGAAAGGGGAATGCAATGACCCTATAGATCATTATTCAAAGGTGAAATATAAGGTGTACATTATGGACATAAGCTCATCAAGTCATGCCAATAATACTGAAAAAAAACAAACAAACTTTTTATTGGAAGATACTAACATTTCACCAAAATGGTCAAACACTATAAATTCAAATGGGTCACTATTGGGACAAAAGAACAACCAAGTCTCCATTAGAGAAGAAGACCAACATCTCATGAGTTTTACAATAGAATTTGGAGTATTTGCATTTAAGCAAATGCCTTACGACGAGATGAGTGCTACTGCATGTTTCTTCAGGGTAATCATAAGCATATTTAAAATTTTCATCTACAAATCCTTGAAAGTGTATATTTGGATGCTAAAAGTTTTCTATGAAATAGACATCTAATGGATATGTGACACATTCTATAGAAATGTCGCATGATAAAAAACTTTAAATCCATATAAGTGATAAATTCTTACATTAAACCCGTGTGACACTATGAGAACATCATCTCAAAAGTTAAAATGAAAATAGACCAAAAATAAATGAGAATTGTAAAACCCTTATAACCTCACACAATCACAAATCATATGATTTGATTGTAAATGAGAATTGTAAAACCCTTGTAACCTCACACAATCACAAATCATATGATTTGATTGTAAAACCCTTGCAACCTCACACAATAACAAATCATATTTGTGATTGCTAGTAGAAAGTTGTCACCAACTTAGAAGAAATAAGTAACCCCTGAAGATCGCTATGAATTTTAAACCCTACTATGTGAAATTACCTAGCTATTTGAACCAAAATGCCCATTATTATAAAAATATGATTTGATTGTAAATCCCTTATAACTTCACACAATCACAAATCATATGATTTGATTGTAAAACCCTTTAAACATGACACAATAACAAATCATATCATTTGATTGTAATTGCTAGTAGAAAGTTGTCACAGACTTAGAAGAAATAAGTAACCCCCGAAGATCGCTATGGATTTCAAACCCTACTGCGTGAAATAACCTAACTATTCGAACCGAGATGCGGGAAATTGCTCCGTTATTATAAAAATGACAGCTGTGGGATTTGAACCCACGCCCTTTCGGACCAGAGCCTAAATCTGGCGCCTTAGACCACTCGGCCAAACTGTCACTTATTGTTAAATTGCTATAACAAATCTTTGTGAATATATGAAAGAGATGATTCAAAATTTTCTTTGTGAAGTCCAGGGCCGTTGATAAAAGCATAACACCTTGGCTCAGTTATGAGCGTCTACTCACCACTTCTGCATTTGGACAGAAATTCTATTATAGCCCTCTTATCTATCTTTGATGGTTATTATTTCAAGACTATCTATAATTAGCACTACTTTGATTAGAAAATGGAATGCATTCCGACCTTAGTTCAGTTGGTAGAGCGGAGGACTGTAGTAGGATTAATAATCCTGAGTGCCATCCTTAGGTCGCTGGTTCGAATCTGTAACTAGTAGTACTTTGATTAGAAAATTTAATGCATTTCGACCTTAGCTTAGCTCAGTTGGTAGAGCGGAGGACTGTAGTAGGATTAATAATCCTGAGTGGCATCCTTAGGTCGCCGGTTCGAATCCGGCAGGTCGGAGTTTGATACCTTGTAGACAATTTATTGCTTCCCCGCGCTACGAAGTATTTATGGCTCTTAGGTAACACATCACACAGGTGATTTGCCCTCGCGTTCGAGCTTTGCGTTCGGCTTCCATGGCAGCGCCGGCGGCCAGGTTTGGCATGGCTGGCCTGCTCAGCATTTCGGGTTCAATGGTGGCATCACAGTCTGTCATGGCCGCGTCTTCTTTCGTCAGCAGCTTTGTTTCCATTTTGAATTTAGATCGTGTCCATTTTATGGACGTCTACTCCCCCGTCTACCTCCTATAGAAATTTTGGTCCCTGGTTTCGGGAAAAATCTGGTTTACACATGAAACCATGGATTCCGTCCTTAGATCTCATATACCTTGTCCTTCTTTAGATCTCACATACTTTGTCCTTGTCTTTGGTTTGGTTTAGATCTCATATACCTTGTCCTTCTTTAGATCTCACATACTTTGTCCTTCTCTTTGGTTTGGTTCAGACTTTCAAATTTGTCTTGGCATCTTTGGGGTTTATTCTCTCTTCAAGTCATCAGAAATGTTTTTGGGAAATTCCACTAATAGTGAGGAAATAGAAAATTACAGTGTTATCAATTGCGTTCATATATATGTTGAGAGATGGATTTCAGAAAAGGGTTTCCAGCGGAAATAATCCTCACAAGTGAAAACTCTTCTTGGTCTCAAAAGTTAGATGATGAAAATGTATCTTTTCATTACATAGTTTCTTTTATAAGAGAACAAAAAACAACACATTGTCTGAAAAGGCCAAGGCAAGCCAAGAAACTCCAGTGTATATCAACTTGGTGGGATGGTGACAAGGAAAAACAACAAATGATTAACAAGGATGAGCCACACGCCCTAGATCTGCTCATGGATGAGCTCCCCAAAATCAAAATTAGAAGAAAATAGGGACACCCCTTCCAAAAAACAAGATGTGGATCTAAAATCAAAATAATAATATCTATAAAACATCGAATAATATGACTTGATTAATCAACCATATCACGCTCAACACTCTCTACATAAAACCAAAAGCATCAAATAATAATATGACTTCACTAACCAACCATATCACACTCTTAACACTTTCTACATAAAATCAACTTGCAATGAAAAAGTATAGAACAAAACATATACATCTTGCTAAACAAGTGCCATTGTAGTGGTGATGTCTCTGTCCTCGATGATGAAAGGATGAAAGAAGTAGAATGCAAGACCTATCATTGATGACGAAATGAGTAAAATGCAAGATCTTGCACATTAACACACTAGATAATTTGGGATTTTTAAGTTTTCCGACTCTCCACAAGAATACGTTTAAGTCAACACATAACATCTCTATCCCAAACAATTAGGAATTGATTGTATCCAAACATTTACGATATTCAACTTGATAACAAAAATTGCCAAAAATCAAGCGTAGTTCAAAAATGCATGTTCAAAATATTGAGCTAAACAATAATAAATGCTCATATAAGGGAACACAACTCTCCAATAAAATAATGAAAGAAATTAGAAGTGCAAACACATTATACTTGAATCCCAAGAACATTTACAACATAACTTATCAAGGAAATTAACAATGGAATACATGAGATAATACAAGTTAATTGCTCAAATGTTATAATCAAGTACATTAATCAGGTAGATCCAAACCTGTGCAAAGCGAGTTCTTTAGAGCATTACAATCTGACCAAACCTTTGGCCAAATTATTGAGTACTATGTTTACTTAGATAAAATCCTTAATTGTCTTGAATTCTTAGAAAGTATAGATTCATACTGTTGAATATGATCTCGACAATCAGCTTTGTTTTTCAATTCAAAGTATGTATTCCACTAAATTGAAATGTTTTTTAGGGTTTAAGAAATCTAAGGATAGAAATAAAAAACATGTTATATAATCTAAGGTGCATATATGATAAATGATAAGAAAAAAAACATATGGCTTCAAATCCATCTCAAATAAATGACAAGAAACCATCTTGAAAATGTAAAGTAGCAAACACTTAATTTTAAACTACGTAGATGACATGCAAAAACCAAGAAAAGTAAGAGTACCTCATCAAGTGAATTATAATTGTCGAATATATCCTTTGCAACTCTTGTTTAGCCGTTGGTTGTGCATAAGTTGCAAATGATATATGATGAAGAATTGTAATGCCTAGGGCGACAACTTTTGGAATGTCGGAAGTAATAATTGCATGGTTTGGCATGTACATAATATTCTCCACAAACTCTATTGAAGTGAAGATAAACTTGCCTCGGAAAACTTAAACATAATCCCAAGAACTTGGATCTGAAAAATTGCAAGATTTAAAAATAATTACCAGAATATTGGCATTAAAATTGCAACATAAAGAAAATAGTTCCTGGAGGCAACAGTTTCACACATGTTCATTACACAAATTAAATACAATTTATTTGAGACTTTTTTGTTTTGTGGGGAAAGAAAATCATTAAGACTGGCCAAGCTAAACATTGTAGCTTTTAAACAAATATATAGAAATATCTATAACTTGAATAGGAATCCCAACAAAGAAGTGGACCCAGCTTCGAAGATAAAGGCCATATGTTTGTTGTAAAACCAAGCCTTGATACTAAAATACAACTTGATAACAAAAACTCCTCCCATTGCTCATTGATCTCAAACCATTGGAACAGAACAATAACATCGCATCTTTAAAGTCCTAGTGCTAATAAAAACAATTAAGAAAACAAATTCCAGTGCTATATACAAGGTTGCAAGTCCAACTCAACAGATCTATAGATAACATCCAAATACCATTAACAATCGATGCAATATGCTTCGTTTGTTCATGTTGATATTTTGTGACAAAGCCTCTGATTTCCCATATATAAAAATACAAAAAAAAACAAATCCGTTCAAAACAGAAGCAACTACAGAAGCACATAACCCCTCCACGTTTGAAAATTCCACCAAGGCAACTTTTGAGAGCCTACCTTCTAGAATATTACGCTCTAAAAGTGATGAAAGAGAATTTTTTCTATCGAAACCCTTCCACTACTATACAAAGTACATGCAGTAGCAGTGAAGTTCATGTTATGATTTATGGTTCAATGTCTTAGAAAATACCTTTCAAATTCAAGTATCTCAGGTTGTAACGCAGACAAATACCTAGTCTCGTCTATAAATGCACTTAGTTTCTCTTCTATATAAACTATAACAATAATAATTGTACCTTAACGAGATTCTTTAAACACAAAACCAATAAATTTATGCTTAATTTATTGAAGTCCCTAGAAATACATATAAATATAGAGTTAAGATTTGATGTTTAAAGTTTATCTAACAACTAAAAAATAACACTATAATAGAGTTTTTTAACTTGCAAGCATTGAAAGGTCTACAATATTAAATATTGCGTAGCTTGCACAAACATCAATACAAAGTATATTGTATTATATTTTGTTAGAAAGCAAAGTATTATTTAGAATGTGCAAATATTTATAAAATGACAGTTTTCAGACTTCGACCTTCTACTAGAGGTCCCAACCCAAGGATTTAAGAAAAGCAGGAAACAAAAGAAAGCATTGGGAAATTGAAACCTGCAAACACGTAGGTGAAATTATTTGAAATCCAATGTAGTTTTAACAAGCATCTTCACGTATACACGTTGCATGACATGTTGTTTTCCTCCCAACTATTCAATACCTCATGACATTTGGACTATCATAGTGAACTGTGTATTTTGGTTGTAATGTATGTATCACATTTGACGGTTGCAGCAAGCTACCATAGCATCTGATGTTAGTCAGAAGAGTATTGTTGATCAAATGGAAGATGGCACCCAAAGCCAAGTACGTTCCTGAGTTATTTTAAAATTATATTTTTCTCAACTGCATGCAAGTTGTTGGAAGTTTTGAGTCACTCACTATTATATGATTTTGCAGAGAAAAACATATTTTCTAAATTTGTTTGAGTTTATATTGATAGAAGGTAGCATACAATTACTCACAACATATGCAAAGGAATTATCCCCGGCAAGTAGTCGCTGGAGCTAGGCCCTTTCAGCAAAACCAGGCGATGTCAGCAACAACTTATCAACAAAATCTTGCAGCACCCCTTTCTAGCTATCAGTTGTAATCTAATGCTCAACCTTATTATCACCAGCCTACTGCCACATGATTCAAATAGCCTGCAACAACGAATGTTTTTATAGGATACGATAAGCCTGTGTTGCCTGTTGGAGATGGTTACGAGCAACAATCTATAGGTATAGCAACTACATTGTAGTTGCACATGGCTCAATGACAAGTTGTAGTTGCACATGTCTATGATTACAA
This sequence comes from Picea mariana, assembly GCA_032191745.1. NCBI lineage: Eukaryota > Viridiplantae > Streptophyta > Pinopsida > Pinales > Pinaceae > Picea > Picea mariana. The sequence goes on along the minus strand of JASDQU010689631.1, from coordinate 53,006 downwards.
CAAGCATCCTCAGTTATGAGGTTGCCTTTGATATCATGTTATATCTGTAATTTAATATTCAATTTTAGTTGCTTTCCTGTTGTGAAGGTAAGTGTAGTGAAGTTCCATACCTAAGAGTTATTCCAGAAGCAATAGTTTGATAGCTTGTTGCAAACCTCATTGAATAACCCATTTAAGTAGATCCACCGGTAGCGAGGGGTATTCCATGAAACTATGAATCATGCTCTTTCCACTAAGGCTTATAATCTCACGGACGAAGGTGTTGCCACAAATGAGGGTGAAACTAGTCCCACGGATCCTGCAGGGATGCTTATCATTTCATGGAAGGATGTGCTTATCATGGGAACGAGGGTGCTTGCTAGGCCAGTTAGCTTCCTTAAACATTGTTTCAAGGGTCCTCACTCTCTCTTATGGAAATAATGTCATTTCTGATGGCAGGAAGGATAAAGCAAGCGAGGCGAATCCCACTACTCATCGGGCACATCATTAATGGTTAGGTTATTTTGGTTTTAGTCATGTAACCACCACCACTAGCCACAAAGGAAGCAATTTACCCAACAATAGAGTAAGTAACGTAGGTTTACGGGGCCACCAATAAAAAGCCAAAGGCATTCACACCATCAAGATATTTTCCCTACAAGGTATGATGTAGGTATCAATTCCTTTTTTTGAGTTGTTTGGAAATTAATAGAACTCATATTTCTGGAAGTATACTTACTTACAAACCTCCATGGCCCTGCTAAGATTTACTCTTCATCATATATGAAGGTATACTTACATAACTCCCCTGGCCTTGCTCAACTCACACTCTTCCCTTCAACAAAGTGCATCTTGGTGAGTTTGTCATGAGGTCCTGCTTCTTTCCCCTCGGTTCACCCTCTCGAATATATATTTCTTGCGGAATGAATGATGTTGGAACTCAATTGAACGTGCATGATTTGAACCTTGAAAAAGCAACTACAACCAATGAATCGGTGAAGCAATGATGAATGCTTCTTTCCCCTTGGTTCACACTCCCAAATATATATTTCTTGTGGAATGAATGATGTTGGAACTCAATTGCTCGTGCATGATTTGAACCTTGCACAAACAACTACAACCAACAAACCAATGAAGCAATGATGATTGAACTAGTGATGAATTTGTGCGTAGTTTCTTGTCTGTATGATGCCCAACAGTCCATCGCACATTACAAGTAAGATATGATTGTACTAGGGACTGTGATAACCACTTGGGAAGGCACTGAGAGGAATGACATGGCTGTGCAGGATACAGGCAGAATGGCATGGTGGTGCAGGATAAGGGTAGAATGGCATGGCAGTGCAAGATAAAGATTCAACATGCAAACTGGCATTAGAGTGTTAATGTAACAGACTCACACTTGACAATGGAAGTGTTAATGCATAGAAGTGTTAAAAGTTTGGATATAATAGATGTATGAACAAATCGTCATAAACAACTTCAATAGACTTAGACATTGTACAAAATGCATTGCAAAAACTTAAACTTACAATAGACTAAACACTTAAGATATTTAAGATGATCTTGACAATAAGACTTCCATATTATTAGCCATTATAATGTTTCATAAAATTAATTTGAATATTATAAAAAAACCAAAACATCTAAGATGATCTCGACAACAAAACTTCTATATTATTAACCAATATAATGTTTGATAAAATTAATTTAAATATTATAAAAAACAAGTGTTTTTGTTTTTTTTACAAATTTAGATAGAAAAAAAAATTATTTACAATTAAACTCAAACTAATTGACATTCAAGACCTGATCCATTGCTAAAGTTCATGACTTTCCTTCGACTAAAACTAATAAGAAAACAATCCCAGGACAATAAACACTTTTTTTAAATTTAAACGAATAGAAGAGAAGATATAATTTACCATTTAATATATATTGAAAAATAAAAGAATGGAGGCAATCTATCTTAAAGAAGGAGGCAGGCAATCACATTGTAATTAACAGTTTTTAAATGTAAGCAATGAATAAATGAGGAGATCAAAACCATATTATATATATATATATATATATAGGAATTGAGAAAATAGATGGATTAATATTTTAGAATATTTCGTTTTAAATATCTCTTTTATAATATGGTTTTCATTTGCACTGGTTTTCATTTGCACATGATATATATTGTAAAAAAAATTGGTATCTAAAACTAATATAAATAAATTATAAGAATTAAGAAAATATCTAAAAATAAGAAAATATAAAAACTGAAAAAAATAAATGGATTAATATTATATTATTGTTTTTTATATATGTATTATTATTTTTAAGAATTAAGAAAATATCTAAAATAAGAAAATATAAAAACTAAAAAAAATAAATGGATTAATATTGTATTATTATTTTTTATATATGTAATATTATTTTTTATATATCTGATTTATAATGTTGACGTGATTCTCATGTTGTACAAAATATTAATATATATTTAAATTTTTTATAAATATTTAATAATAAATTCCTCCCGATGTATCATGATAATTTCTCAAATTTGTTGTTAGCCATTTCTAAGTTTATGAATCCCATGAACTTGCCAATAATAATTGAGAGCAACGTCATTTGTTCATTGGTTGAAGCCAACATCAAATAATCAAAATAAGTGTTCATTGAATGTTGACTTCATTATTTGGTATTTATACTTAAACGTAATGCCCTATAATTATTGTTTTTTAAACTTTTATTTATTGTAAATTTACCTATTATTTTGATTAAAAATTATATTTATTACACTTCATTATTTAGTATTTATACTTAAATGTAATGACCTATAATTATTGTTTTTTAAATTTTTATTTATTTTAAATTTACTTATTATATTTATTAGAGATTTTGATATAAGTTTTATTATTTTTGAATTTTTCCTAAATCTTTTATCGTTTGTGGAAGACTTATGCTTAAATTATTTTTTTATATAAAAATTGGGTTAGTTTAAAAGTTTGACTTTTTAATGTTTTTTTTCTATTTAATTTTGACAAAAAATATTGGATTTGAACTTGTGACCTCTTAAGAGGAAACACATGTTCTTAACCATTAGGCCCACTCATGCTATAAATCATCTTCCATGGTAATATATTTTTGTAAATATTTCAAAACATTAATCATTAACCAAAGTTTTACCTACAAACCATTGAAACTAACTATCATAACGCTCTATACATATTGTTAAGTTTATTTTGGATCCATTATTTGAAAATAATTCTCTCCACATAAAAAGGGATGATCACACACAGACACACACACATGTGTCAGCTCCATGTTGAGCATGGAGGGAATTATACATCTCCCTGATACTATTAGGTAGCTAGAGAGGTAGTGGGCGGGGGAGATGGAGGGGGCGGGCGTGTAGAGGGTCCATAGTGATAATAGTGGAGGTCATTGAATGTAAGGTGGACTAGGTCCACTATATTATTAATAAGGCCCACTATGGTAGTTAGATATAATAAATGAGTAGTTAGATAGAATAAATGTAAGATGACTTCTTAAAAGGTTTTACTTCTAGAAGATTCCTCCTCTATAATGTTCTCAGGTGATGGTAGCACTATATAAATGTGTTCAAACAATGTAATGGGATATGAAGAGAAGTATTGTATTTGGAGTGGTAGCTCAATAGGAGGAAGCCCCCTCGAAGAGGAAAGTGAACATGAAAGGATCCCTTCCATAATAGGATCAATTGTATGGTGTTTCCCTACCTCAAGGGTTTGATATAATAAAGTGGTGGTTTTCTATACTGTTTCATATATCTTGTGTGGTGATTGTATTCAGATATCTTTGGTACTATTGTGGTATTTGGTATTCAAGAATTTGGTTCTTAACAATTGATATCCGAGCACTTTCCTTGGCCAAAGAAGGGAAGAATTTTTTATTTTTTTTTGCGGAAATATTATTGGGAAAAAAAAGAGGGTGACACACTTCAGGTTCATATATGAAGCTTTAAGAGATGAATTTGGAAAAACAAATTGGTTATTTGAATTCCTCTCGGAAAAATACCCAATTTCAAAAACAAAATCAGTTGAAATGGAGTTCGGGAATTGAAGTTATGAGATTTTAAATTCAACAGTTTTTCAGGGTTTTTTCCAGAAAAAGTCGTGATTTTCTGCCATAATTTGTTGTTCTATTTTTTTGGGGGTTTTTTCATGATGACGACGGAACTGCAAAGTTCATAACTTTTCATAGGGTGCTCATATTGTTATCAAATCAATTCCATTGAATAAATTATTTTAAGAGCTTTCTTTTGGTATATTTTATGTGGTGTTTCCAATGTCTATTTCCTCTCAAACCCTTAAAGAAATTCTACAGATGAATGAAGCATTCAAAGCCCAATTGTATGACACATTGGATGAATTTATAGATGGCCTCATAGACGGCCTCAAAGATAGTTTTTGTTGTATTCAAGATTCATTGGATAGAATGCAAGAGATATTTCTTATGGCGGACATCACAGATGAATATAATCAAGAAATATATGTTTGGTATGATTTTGAGGTCGATTGCAATGATTGGTATATGGATAGTTGTCATTTCTGGGATGACAACCACTTCCATATTTTATTCGATGACTCTGCTCCACCTTCTGTAGAGAACATCAATGTCCCACATCAGAAACTAGTTATGATTACCAACATCTAGCCTGCATATTCTACAATGGTATTTTTCCTTCCAGATTCAACTTTGATCCTTTCCCACTATGTGGATGGATATTCTTATTTGGATCCACATGATAGGTGTCAGTATTGGGAGCATCATTTTCAATTGGTTATTGGGTGCCGATATCTTCCGTGTGGAGTTCACATGAGCACTTGGACATGGGACCTTGGTTTACAATGGTAGTTGGACTACTTCAGCATGGTGGTTTTGATTTCTTAATGGGACCTTGGTTCTCTAGTCTACTTCATCACTATGGTTCACACTTATCCACGGGACCTTGGTTCTCTAGTTTACTTCAACACTATGGTACACTTATCCATGGGACCCTAGTTCTCTAGTCTACTTCAGCACTATGGTACACTTATCCATGGGACCCTGGTATATGGTTGTACATCAAGCGTTGAGGACAACACTTTCATAAGGGGGATGGAATGTTAGGTAGCTAGAGAGATAGTGGGGTGGGGGGGAGGGGGGGCAGAGGGCCCATAATGATAATAGTAGAGGCCATTCAATGTAAGGTGGACTAGGTCCACTATATTATTAATAAGGCCCACTATGGTAGTTAGATATAATAAATGTAAGAGGACTTCTTAGAAGGTTCTACTTCTAGAAGATTCCTCCTCTAGAATGTTCTTAGGTGATGGTAGCACTATATAAATGTGTTCAAGCAATGTAATGGGATATGAAGAGAAATATTGTATTTGGAACAGTAACTCAATAGGAGGAAGCCCCTTCGAAGAGGCAAGTGAATAGGATATGATCCCTTCGATAATATGATCCATTATATGGTGTTGCCCTACCTCAAGGGCTTGATATAATAAAGTGATGGTTTTCTATATTGTTTCAAATATCTTGTGTGGTGATTGTATTCATATATCTTTGGTACTGTTGTGGTATTTTGTATTCAGGACTTTGGTTCTTAACACATACCAGATGGTAGAAAGAATTTTCAATGCAATAAGTTATACAACATTTTAAGAATTTGATGACTAACATAAAGTAACAATAGGCTTGTAAGATATCATTAATATGGACATGTTAGCCACATCATATAAGGGTATAGTGTTTAAATTCAATGTCGATAGGACCCCATAAGGGTAGTAGGCTTGAACAGATGGCTGAGCGAACCAAAGTGACATATTGCAAATCCGAAATATAGATAATCATATCATAAATTCCTGAAAATATAAATGATAAATTTCAAATGATATTTTGATAGAAAGACATAAATAATCTACTACAAAATTTGTTCCAAAATTGAATAGGTGAAAAGAAAACTTACTCATTGGTTAAAAGAAAACTAATTCAACAATGTTTATAAGTGATTATTTTATTTTCTTATGTAAGAATAATTTTGTTTAATTTTTGAAACATCTTCTTAATTTATTTTTTCTTGAAGGTGTTTGCAAGCTAATTTTTAGTTTTATAGTACATAGCATTATTTTTTTCTATATTATTTCTCTGGGGGAGAGGACACAAAATTTGAGTGGGGTTCAATAGTTGTAAGGGAAGTTGTGGGAGTGGATCCCAAACTTAGATGAATTTATAACTATTTCTCAAAAAGATTGAAGAGATTGATAAACATGTTCAATAGAAGAAATACTAACATAATCTTAAACCAAAAGAAATAATGACACATTCACACAATGTATAGACAAGGTTTATCCTGCAAACCGTTAACTAAGAAAATAAGACTAACTCAAAGCCACAACTATGTATCTCATTAAGTTTACTTAACCATTCAAAATACAATATTTAGGTATTCCACAACATTATCAACCCTAATTCGCTAACTAGGATTAGATTACAACCCTAATCCTTAAATAAGATTAGATTATAATGGGTATAAAACTATGCACTAAAACAACCCAAAACCCCATAAAAACACCTATAATTGATAAACACGTCAATATGCATAGTCTATACCTACAAAGAATACTACAAATCCAACAATCTTCCACTTGTTGAATACAATGCAATGGCACCCAAATAGTCACAAACTCGACTACTTGGGGTAACCAAGCCCATTGATTTTGTGCACCATAAAAACTTCTTAGTGCTCACAAATGTTGTTAATGAATTTGTAACAATTTTTCGAGGTGTAAAATTTCTCCAACAACACCTTCTTTTCTTCAACCATATCTCTAATAAAATCGTATTTCACTTCAATATGCTTCATCTTAGCATGATATGCATGGTTTTTTGTCAGAAAGATTGTGCTCATATTGTCACAATCTATTCTTACAACTTTCTATGCAAAACCAATACTTGAACACAATCTATAAAACCATATATCTTCCTTCCTAGCATGAGTGGTTGACATGTACTTAGATTCTACAATTGAGAGTGCAACCAAAACCTACATCTTGGTCATCTAATCGATTGCTATGTGCCAAATAGGTTCAACATGTAACCACTTGTAGATCTTCTATAGTAAAGATCTTCGACCTATTCTACATTGACACAAACCTATAAATCTATGACTTTGTTCATTCCACATCTTCTATGGTAGCAAATTGCATAATTTGAAATTCCACACAAATATCTAAAGATCCTCTTTAAGATGTATTCTTTGTAGGTATAAACTATACATCCCGACACATTTGGTGGGGTCTAACTTTTATGGGTATTCATATATTTGCACCGCATTCCAGATTATGCAATATGATGTCAAGGAAGACCTATGCCATACATAGTGATATATGTACAAGGTCTTGTTGATGCAGACTGGGTTGAATATCTTGATTAGAGAAGATATATGAGTGGTCATGTGTTTAATCTATTTGGAGGAGCAAGAGGTAGGTTGTAGTTGCACTTTCAACTATAGGACTTGAGTAAATGGCAACCACTCATATGAGCAAGGAAGTTCTATGTTTGTAGAGTTTGTGTTCATGTATTAGTTTTGTATAGAAGTTATAAGGATAGATTGTGATTGTCAAAGTGCAATCTTCCAGCAAAGAATCTCGACTTATCATGCTAAGAAAAAACACAGTGATGTGCAATACCATTTTGTCAGAGACATGCTTGAAGACAACATGGTCGTGTTGGAGAAGTTGATACCTTGGTGAATGTTGCAAACACATTAACAAAGTCTATTAGTGCAAGAAATCAATGGGCAAAATTTCCTTTAGCATCTAACTTTATAAATGCCCTTCCCCCTTTATTGTAAAGTATTCAACAAGTGGGATATTTTTGGATATGTCTTGAATTGTTTGTAGGGAGATTTTGCATTTGGTCATGAGGGGGCAGGGAGACATAGACTATTGGATATGCATTTTGTGGTATGATTTTGTGCCTTTTTTGTCCAATTGTAATCTAATTATAGTTAAGGGATTAAGGTTGTAATCTAATCCTAGTTAGCCCATCTAGGGTTAACTAGTGTTGTAAAACACCTAAATAATGTATTGTGAATGGTTTATTCAATACAATCATAGAAATAGGAGTGGCTTTGAGTTTGTTGATTTTCTCGGTTGAAAGTTTCTAGGTAACTCCCTTATGTATTGTGTGTGCGCCATTGTTTTTTGTTTTTGTTTAAGATGCTTTTAACATATCTTCTCTTGCACAAATTTATCAAAATATTTAAAGTTATAGGTACCATCTATGAAAGTCCAAAATTAACTGTGTCTAAAGACTCTACAACCAATTTTTTGTTTTTACGGAAACCACTCAATTTTTAATAAAATAGAGATTAAAACTTTAGTAAATACTTCTACATTTTTCATTTTTTTTCTCTTAATATGTAGATGAATTAATTAATATCAAAATAATTTATTGAAAATGCAAATAGAGAATAAAATGTTAAAAACTTTGTTTACCTTAATAATCTTGTTATAAACACACATACATTTATTTTTTAACCAATTCTCAAATTTAGAAACCCATAAAGTACCTTGACATTGTCTTTCAAGAATTGCATGAAATTTAATTTTTAAGGTTACTAACAACTTTGGCATCTTTGTTTAAAAATCTTGTCATAAAAACACATAAAGTTTTTTTTTAACCAATTTTCAAATTTAAAAACCCATAAGGTACCTTGATATTTTCTTTCAAGGATTGCATGAAATAACAACTTTGACCACTTTGTTTTTCATTTCCATATTTAACAATTATATTAATATTAATTAAGTCACTAACACATTTTTTAAAAACAATTAAAAAAAACATTTTGCAGACCTTAACATCAAGGTAAAACATATCTTGCATTTTTTTTTATTGTATATTTTTAAAAATAATAATTTAGAAACATTTTAAAATAAAAAATGAAATTTTAAAAATGCCCAAGCAATGCTTATACCCCTCATATTTTATTACCTTCTCTTGTTATTTTTTATTGTAATTTTTTCAATTCTTTGTAATGTTATTTCTTAGTGAGGAAGTTCAAAATTGTCTAGATGAAAAACATGCCTAAAACAATGTTTAAACTTAAAAAATAAACATTTAATATCCAAAACAGATGGGTGAATATAAGAAATATTATTTCCAAGTCGGTAAATGTAAGAAATATTTTTTTTTGGGAAATAGTTAATTTTTATATGAAAATATGAAATTAATAAATATAAAGAGATATTAAATAATAAAAATGATTTTTTATTTATATATTTTTGTTTGTTAGTGTGTTTGTAATTGAACTAGTTTGTGGTTGAGAAACTATGACCTAAGAGTATTTAAATAGTTAAAATCATTTGAAGATCGCATCATATTGAACCACACCAACCTTTATCATAGTTCTAATTTTTAATATTTCTATAAAAAATAATATTTTTATAAAATTTATATGTAAAATAAAATTATATTAAAAATTATGTAAAAATAAAATTATGTTATAAGTTATGCTACATATTATTTTGGAAAAACTATCATACCAAGTTATGTTATGCTACAAATTATTTTGATATATGGGGAAAACTATCATACCAACGTTATGTTTACAAACTTCCCTAATGGCACATGAATCATTATCATAGTTTATATTGTAAAAATAAGTTTTTAAGATAATTAATATATGAAGGGTTTTAAGTTTGGATGGATAATGTGATTAAACCTTATCATGGCAAGGATGTAATTAAGGATCTTATTTAAGGATCTTATCCTAAGCAGGTCATCCACATTTGGTAATGACCATGAAAAATAAAGATTAATAGGTTTTCAAATAATTAGAAATAAAGGAATGCTTTATCCAAAGGGAAAACACAATCAAAGTGTTAACAATTCTTTATACTTTATGGGTGTACATAATTTAAGGAGAAAAATGGATAGAAAATTCAAGGTTAGACAAGAAAAAAGGGAAGCTCATAAGACATCCAAAAAAAATCTAAAGAGAATCACAAAAATTAGCAAAGGTGCCTAGTGTCTTTTGGAAGTAATAGATTTCATCTTAAAAATCTAAAGGACTTAGCAAGACATTCAAAGAATCTAAAAAGAATTTGAGGAAAATTGATTATTTATTCATTGTAATTTTTTCTCACATTAATTAGCAAAAAAGTACCTAGTGTCTATTGGATGTAATATATTTCATCTTAAGAAAGCCAAAGAAGTTAACAAATAGTGAGGTTTTTCCATGTTTTTTTTTTTTTTTAATGATCCTTGAACTCTTTGTTAAAGAAAAAAAGGGGTGAATAATTCTAATTTTTTTTAGTAGTGAAGTTTGAGTGGCCTTTGAACTATATTGAGAATATTTTAAGCTTGGAAAATATTGATATTTATTAATAATAGAAGGTTGGTGTCACGAGTTTATAATTTTTCTGAATTTTCATTTGCAAAATTGAGTTTCTTGAGTCTATTTCGACACCCGAGGTCATGCAGTAGCGCCTTACCTTCACCGAAGGGGTTTGGTCAGCCTATGCCTACTACAACCAGACTACACCACTTCACTTAAGGTTTTACCATAACTTCACCATAAGCTACAATATGTCTAATGCAAAAAATTCCTACTCAACCAAGTTCATTCAATAATAGTCACATGTACAACCACGACCTTTAAAATATCCTAGCAATACTCTAACGCTTAGCCAATATTTCAATACTTATCCAACACAAGAAAACATTCACATCCAACACATAAAGAGTCCACAACACACTGGTTAGAGAATTTTTGAGGTAAAAAATGGGCGTCAAAACACAAAAACATTCTATCAACATCAACTTTAAAAGAACCAATAGGATTCAAGATGACAATGTCAACCATTAGGGTAAATAGTTTTTGAGGGAAAGATAAAAAACTACTTTTTTTTTTCAATTGTATTTTCAACTTATCTCCTTATAGATTTACTCAAATTTCAAGTGTAGGCACTCGTTGGGTGCATAATTAAATTATTCATCCAACAAGTACCCATTGTTGGTTGTGGAGCCTGATTATCTTCATGATTCAAAGGTCTTTGTTTTCAGTTGTGTTTACACCCCATGAAGACTTTACACCCTAGAAGATTGTATGCCCCTCCATGTGGGGGGGTTGCAGGGGGGCTTTCCCCCTGTGGGGTCTAGGGGGCAGCGGGGGTTCGGGGAAAAAGACCCTAAATGAAAATTTCCCTTGTAAATGTATATTGTAATTTCATAGTCAATCTTGACCATTCATCATTAATTCACAGATCTGACAATAGAGATTATGTTAGGGTTTTTTTCCATAGAAGGCAACCCTCTTTTATGAGGGAATTGTATTGTGGTTGTCTATCATCATGAATATTGTATTCTAAGAGAGGAGACTATGAGATAAAGAAGAGGAAGTTACAACGAGTCTGTTTTAGGTTGTATCCCTTCATTTTGTTGGATAATAAAAAGGAAGGACCTGGAAATTTATCCGGTGGACGTAGGCCACACTATGTGAACCACGTATATCTGTGTCTCTATTGTATTATGCATATTATATGTTTGATTTCTGCATTTGTTTATTTTATTTCTCCGCGATCCTATTTTTCTAACAACTCGTATCAGAGCGAAAGGTAACTCATGGGAAAATAGGGTTCCTAGTTCAAGTGGGAGAAATGGCGGAAGATGGAAAGTTTAGGGTTGAGAAATTTAACGACCAAAATTACTAGTTATGGAAGATGCATATGGAAGATTATTTATATCAGAAGGATCTATTCCTACCATTGGGTGGAATAACAAAGAAGCTGACGGACATGAAGGATGAAGAATGGGAGGTTCTTGATAGAAAGGCACTAGGAACGATATGACTGAGCCTAAAAGTGTCTGTGGCTTTCAATATTTCAAAAGAAAAGACAACAAAGGAGTTGATGGAGGCATCAACTAAACTATATGAAAAACCCTTGGCGTCCAGTAAAGCATTTCTAATGAAGCGATTATTTAATATGAAGATGTCAAAAGGTGGGTCTATTGCAGATGATTTAAATGAATTTAATACGATTACTAATAAACTAAGTTATGTAAAAGTGGACTTTGATGATGAGGTCAGGGATCTTAAAGATGGAATGGCTTGTTCATGGTTGTAAGTAACTCTGTCTCTGATTCAAACACTCTAAAATTTGATGATGTTGTTGGTGTTATCCTTAGCGAGGAAATGAAATGGAAAAGAACAGGTGAGACATCAGGTAATGTGTTAAACATGGAGAATAGGGGAAGACAAAAGGATAGAGGAAAGGGATCAGGGAACCACGATAATTCTAAGAAGCACAAATCCAAATCCAGACTAGGAAAGATAGAGTGTTGGAATTGTGGGAAGAAAGGACATATGAAGAAAGACTGCAGAGCTCCAAAGAAACAAAGAGATGGACAACAGGAGAAAAATCAGGAAGCAAATGTAACCGATGATGTGTTACAAGATGCTTTGATTCTTTCTGTAGATAATATTTATGAGTCTTGGGTAGCAGATTCATGGGCTTGATTTCATGCCACACCCCACAGGAAA